>JAKWBJ010000297.1:90000-203737 GCA_023159175.1 Wohlfahrtia magnifica
TTCACGAAATAAGCACTAGTTGAAAAAAATAACGTTAAATGGCGGACCCTTTATAAATATTGTTACGTTTTAACCTTTTTAAACTGAGTTTTTTATTGCGTTAAAATAAAATTTATTTTGGTTGTTTTACAATCTGTCTCTTTCTTTATTAATTCCACTGTACTTTAATACACCAAATTCGCTTTTAAAAACACTTTTTATTTGTGCCTTAAGCAGTCTTTACTTCTTGACAGCCAATTCACAACTAACCAACCCACCAGCCGCAATTCTCCGCTTTTATAGTATTTCATCTTAGTTTAGAATGTTCTAGTACGGACTCGAATCTTCGATTTTTCTATGTTAATTCAAACTGGTCAAAAATAACAAAAAGTAACCGATCCATGCATTGGTTGCACTTTTAATTAGTACAAATAATTTTAGAAGTTTCTAAGCCTTAACACAAGCCAATACATTTTTTTTTAGCTAAAAGCTCATAATAAGCTCTGACGTGATGAATTTTGCCTCTAGCATTTTCATTTTCGTAACAATATATTTTATATTAATTTACATATATTTTATTATTTGTATGATTCATTTTACATATAAATATTTTATTTTGAAACTTATTGAGTTTTAAAAAAATATGTCTATTCTGTTCTGTTCTTTTTTATATATTGTTTAGTTTTAATTGTCATCGTATTATATATTATTTGTTGCTTAGTTTTTAATGTAAAGGGGTCTCAGAGTCGCAATAAATTGTAGGTTTATAAATTAGTTGATAGTGTTGTATAAGTTAGTATGTCTGTCCGCTTCTAGTGGTATGTCCGTTGGGTTCACTTCCCACATAATAAAAATTAAGTTCATTAATTCATTACGTAAATTTACTTACACTGACGATTTTAATTATCAACTTAAGCCCTTTCAACTTCAGGTGTAATTTGATGTTCTTATTAAAGAGATTTTTGATAAACTATTTGGATTTAGATCTGGCGATTGAGGCAGATGTGCTGGAACGTTTAAAACATGGTATATAGTCACATACGCCTAACATGCCTTGCCGAAACATAATCTGTAGTTAATATTAACTATTAATAAATTAAATTTCCGAAGATTTTGTATCTACGTTTCTGATTTAAGCAAATAAATACATTAATTTACATATGTAAACTAGTAGATTTTGAAAAAGCTTTTTTTGGTGATAAAAACTTTTCTGCATCTTAAAAAATTAGCAAAACAAGAAAAACCTTGCAATATGTCAACACTGGATGTGTATCAAATTGTGTGTTTTCATAGAAGAAACCCACATTTATACATAGGTAAATAAATTTTTCAAATTTTTGTTTTATTATTTCTACTGTTGCAGGGTTGCTTAGGAACCGCAACAGTTTTCGCTTTTTATTTTTAATAACTATTTCCCTCTTTATTGCCTGCGCCGAGGGCTCTCATGTTATATATAGCGTTAGTAGCTGAGTTGCTATTAGCAGTCGTGTTTTTAAAATTATAGCCCTGTAAGTTTGTGTTTTCATTGCTGGTACTCGACGCTGGTGAGTAACCACGTGATTTTTTTTTAATAATTTTTTTTGTTCTTAATTTTTTTGTTGGATTAGACGGTTATTAATGAACTGTTATCTCTACATTTTCTCTTTAGTCAAATGATTTTGTCATTTGAATTTGAATTCTTTTAAGCGCACTTTAACTAACGATGAATTTGAAAATTTTTTTGAGACCTGTAATGATTTTACTCAAAGGGTATCGGAAAGCGATGGAAACGAAAATTTTGATTTCTCTTCTGAAAACGAAAAAGACGATATTCCTCTAAATATGCTGCCAGCAACTCAAAAGACGAATATTATTGCGTTAAAAAAAAAATGCGGGGCAAAAACCGTCACAAATGGTCAACTGTTAAACTTAAGTCTCACCATACTGCATGTAATACTGTGCATAAAGCTCGGAGACCAACTCGTAATTGAATGTACAATTTCGAAAAGGGCACATGTTCGAATAATTAAACTTTACAGGAAATGGAAAAAACTAATCATTTTTTAATGATGTATAATAGTTCAAAAAATTTTATACGGATTATATTATAGCGCTAATTTTTAACAAAAAATTACAAAAATATTTGGATATTGACTTTATTATATTGTTTGTTTATATATTTAAAATTAATGAGATCTGCCCTTTTCGAAATTTATGATATCAAGTATGCAAAATTTAACGAAAAAACAAAATTTTATTTTAGGTATCAAAAAACTTAAGGCAATAATTCTACCAAAACAAATAATATACTTTTATCAAAAATCTTCTTCTTCATTTGTAGTTGGCCATTGCTGTATTTCATCTAAAAATTCTGTAAATTCCGTGGGTATATATTGCTTAAGTTTTGCAATATCTGCAACTTTTAGATAATTAATAGGTACTTTGTCTCTATAAGCTCGATAAGGATGAAAAAATAACGGCTTTACGCGTTAAACAAAAAAAAAAAAAGCGGTGCTGCATTGCATTTTTTGTTCTCATTGTTTAAACAATAATTTCGAAAAGGCCACATTTCTTTGAGTTGTGACCTATGTGCCATAACATCTAAAGTAGAAAGAATGCTAGGGATGTCAGTTTCTCAAACGTAGTAGGTGCAGGGAAGTAAATATTTGGGACTCATTGATACGAAAAAACGCATTTACCAAAATGTGCGAGATGTGTCCTTTTCGAAATTACATATTCAATTGTAAAAATGTCACAGACCCATTGCGATGCTTTGAAATGTTCATAACCGATTAACTTATTAAAGAAATTGTCCAGTGGACTAATGCTTAAATAAATTTGATTGAAATTGTCCAGTTGACTAATGCTTAAATAAATTTGATGCATAATGGTAATTTGTCGATTCTACCATAACTAGAATTACTAACGAAAATAAAATAATAGCTCTTATTAGAATATCTGTTCTCTTAGCTGGTTAAGACGATAACCACCTATCCGCCAGAGAACTTTTCGATAGTACATATTCTGGTACCCGGCGTATTACCACCATTAGTAAAGACCGTTTTCTTTTTTACTAGCACTAACGATTTGATGACAAGTCTCGAAAGAATTACTGACAAAGTTGAACCAATAAGAAACGTCTGGGATATGTTCATACAAAAATGCCTTGAAAACTATACTTCGTGGCGTTATTTAATAATAGATGGGCAACTTTTAGCATTTAGGATTAGCGGCACCTTATTAAAAGAGTTCATGGAATAAACAGGAACCTAACCATGGAGAACTGGTTTACGTCAGTGCCCCTTGCCAAATCCTTGTTTAGGGCACCCTTTATTCTTGCGTAAAAAAAAATAAAACCCTAAAGAATTACTATACATGAAAAGACGAAAATTACAAACATATATTTTCTGCTACGACCAAGACAACATTACTTTCTTATAAGCCGAAACGGAGTAAAGTCGTGTGTTTGTTGTCATCGTGTAATGAGGAAGGAACTGTGAATGATGAAACTAATAAGCCACACATGATCGAGTTTTATAATGAAACAAAAAGGGGAGTTGATACACTGGATCAAATGTGCAGTATAATGTCATGCTCTCGGAAGACAAACAGATGGACAATGTGCTTATCTTATGAAATTCTGAACAGCTATGTAATTTATACACATAATATGTTCAGTCTTAAAAAAACTCCACTAAATCGAAGACCATATATGAAAGAGCTGCATAAGAGCTTGGAAAAACCATGGACGAAGAAAGGGTGAAAGAACCAACTTTGGCAAGTAAAACTAGGGAAATATTGAAAATGTTCATAATAAATATAAAACAAATAATTACACTACAGACTGGAGAGCAAAAAAGAGAAGAAACGAAGTATGTTCTTGTCCGTAGCAAACGCATTTTTAAGTTTTGCTTTTTTTAGTCTCGTATTTTAAGTTATAAAACTCTTAGTTCCTTTTTTGTTCCGTGTTCCTTTGCTCGCAATTTGTATTACTTTTCGTACCTCACCGAATTTATTCTTTGTTACATTTTGTATATCATTTTTCTGTTCGAAAAAATGCGGAAGTATGTTCTTGTCCGTATCAAAAACGCCGAATGACAAAGTCAACCTGTGATGAGTGCAAAAAACCTACTGTGGAGAGCACAAAGTTGAACTTTGTGACTCTTGCTGAAACTAGGTTTTTTATTTTTATTACATTGCTAGAAATGCATTTTTAAGTTTTGCTTTTTTTAGTCTCGTATTTTAAGTTATAAAACACTTGGTTCCTTTTTTGTTTCGTGTTCCTTTGCCCGCAATTTGTATTACTTGCGTACCTCACCGAATTTATTCTTTGTTACATTTTGTATATAATTTTTTTGTTCGAAAAAATGCGGGTCCCTGCTCTAGCGTCAATTCAACGATTTTTGGTTTTATAATTTTTTTTCAAACTGGCTTCAGGCTCAAGTCTGACCTAATTGCTTACTAAGCATATTTGTTCTTAATTTGTGTATATGGAAAAATTAAGATGTCAAAGCAAACCTTGGGTTTTAAAGTGATCTCGGAATCTTCGTTTGTTCTGTTTTAGTTATGTTTTTACATATTTTTGAAGTATCGTAATAAAAATTAAAGCACGTGAATTTTAGTGCGATTTGGTTAAACAATGTGAAATTGGTACTACTAATGGTATAGCTGCGGGTGTGCAAATATAAGTTGTCAGCTAAAGTTTCAATCTGTTGTTATATGAAAAACTTAAATCAAGTAAGAATATTTTATGGATAGGTACAATTTAATTCAAAGTATTTATTTATAAGTAAAATTAGTGAGTTTTTTATAATAAAATATCCTTAATATTTTTTAAAATAGTTACGAGTATATGTTTTTTCTCCTCGGATATCTTTAAATTAAATTAAAAGTGGTTAGATAAGATAATTGAAGGACAAAGAGCTAACTGATATTACTAATTTATATAAAAACGGTAATACGCAGAAATATATATTAAAAAACTTGTATAAAAATCAAACTGTAATCTGGAAAGTAATCTAAAAGTACACCAAAGAAAACGGAGTTTGCAGAAAATGCGACCTCGGCACCATAAAAAATTAAAAAAATGAATATCAAAATTTTACTAATTTTCAATGCTGACACATTCGAATAAGGGCCAAAGTTTTGGATGCAGTTGTTAAATGAGAGCAAAATGGTACCTTAGGTCTATATAATACGTTTTCGATTGTGTCGAATCTATAAGCATAGTTAGGTTACTGGTAAAATTGTTTATATAAGCAAGACAAACAATCAGAAAAATATATTTTATAAAAACGCATATTGAAGACACCAAATTTTTAGCATAGTGTGCTTGGGACAGATGATTCTATGATTAGACTTAAATATTCTTTCGGTATGTTGTTTGTATGTCGCAACCCTAGTGAACAGCTAACATGCAAGTGTACTCTACCCATATTTAAATCGTTAGAAAGTGCCCGAATGATTTTGGAATGCTTATCGGCCTCAACCTGTACTGCACATTTTGTCCAGTGTATCAACTCCCCCTTTTGTTTCATTATAAAAGTCGATCATGTGTGGCTTATTAGTTTCATCATTCACAGTTCCTTCCTCATTACCTGCAAAAATAATCAAAGATTATTTGAGAAGAGAAAATGTAAATGCTCTAATGTTCACTCCACAGAGTACAGAATCCGAATTTTGAAGGATAGAGCTCAAAAACTAGAAGATATGAAAGAATGTATCTTTTGACATTCGATAATTTTTTGATACCATAAGTGTTTTAAGTTCGTGGACTCCGTAAAACACAGACTGGGCAAAACTTTGGGCACTGCGGATATAAATTTATTGACGACTGATTCTTTCAACATGAATTTCGATGGTATAGTTTTGTTTCTTTTTCAAAACTGAAATAAAATAGTTTTTTGTTATAAAATATGTTTTAGTTTAAAACTACGAAGTATGTAAATGACAAAAATTAAGAAAAAAAATTTATGCACTAAAATAAAATTTACTGTGCACTATTACTGAAACATTGGTATTGACAACTTATTTTTTCCAGCTACTGTATGTTTAAAACGAAGAATGATAACATATATTGATATCCATATTAAAAAATCTCGAATTCAATAAATTTCACAAAATTAGAAATCAGCGAATAAAAAAGCTGTGAGATAATTACTTTCACGGTTAACTTAACAAACTATACATATATTCTAAAAAAAATTATTTTTTAGATACTCCAACATGCGTGCCGAATCAACCAAGAATATATGGCGTAGCCAAACAAGAAGATGCCAAAATAAAATGTTCCGTTGATGCAAATCCACCCGATGTAGAGTTCAGTTGGACATTTAATAATTCAGCGGAAAGTATAGATGTTGCTACTAATCATATATCAAGACTAGGTATGTATTAATTAGAAAGACTAAATATTATTTCGTTTAAACACCGTACCATTAAAAAGTATATTTAATAAGGCATTTATATTTTGCTTGATTATTTAGTTATATTTTATTGCACCAAATTTTAAAAGTCTGTGGCCCTCTATTATTGTCCCATCGTTATATGAATTTAAAGCATTCCAGTGTTCGCTGCCATAGGCCAACAATAAAAGTCAAAATATTATTACCAAATTTAGCATTACTATTATCAGTAATCGTTAATATAAAATACGGATGTCGTTATAGCAAAAGTTAACGTTTCAGCAGACGGTTTTGAATGTTTAATATTAAATTTCTTCAAAATATCTCTATATATTCTCTTCAGTTGTGGATTGAATATAATTTGAATATCATATTTTCATAAGCCAAAGTCCAGTAAGTTACCATAATTATAATTAAAAAGACATTACTAGTCTTTTTGCATTATAATACATATGTCGTATGTTATATTTTTTCACAAGTTACTCTCAAAAAATTTAGAAAAAATCTTAAATTATGTATCTATTAGGGATATCGATTATTCAACGTTTTTCAAAAACCAGTTTTCGAATAATTCGAAAAGTATCACTTAAAAAACCGGTTTTCGGTTACTAATAATTCAAATAACCGGTTCTTTTATTTAAACAACTTTGTTATATACTAACAATAATTCCAACAAATCTCATAAAAACTATGCCAAATGGAGTGCGGAGGCCATAAAAACAAATTTTATTACACAAAAGTACTGAAAGTTGCTTAAGTTTCGAACAGCCACTTAAGGAGCTAATATCGTTTTTGTTGTATTACTTGGTAGAGAATGGAATTAAAGGTTTGATATATATACATATATATATATATATATATATATATATATATATATATATACGATATATACGACAATAAGGTTGCGCACCACAGCGTTTATTACATCGCTAAAATAAATAAACAAAAGCTGCAAGGACAACTATACGTGCTGTTTACAAATAACCAAATCTACAATAACAACTGTTAGCAGAGACAAAGTAAATAAATAACACGGCAACAACAATAATTAAGCAGTAAAAAAACAAGTAACAGACAATAAACAAGCAACAACAAATACTAAGAGCTGACAAATGTAGATGTTTACATACGCATGACTACAAAAGAAATAAAGAGAAATTAAAAGAAAGAAATGGAATCTACCTGAAATATCGAGAGGTTCGAGAGCTTTCGATGTGTTGGTTACTCAGCCATATAAAAAGCACATCGATGCGAACAGCAATCAGTTTATTTGGTGTAAACTCAATGAACAATTTAATGTGTCGTATACTCAGCGGATGGAGTTTAAATAAAGTAAACCCAGCGAGTGCAGTTTGTGTGAAGAGAGTTTATAAAGAGTAAGCTCGTGAAGTGAATCATGAAGTAAAAGACCAGTTTAGTTGGAGCTAACTCAATAAAGAGAGTTAAGTGTGGATAACCTCTGGTTGAAAAGTTTGTGATCGAACCTAAGTTATAACTACGATCGGGTTGAAGATCTTTAAGTGGAAAGATCTGTCGAGGAATTGTTGTTGTTTACAAGATTGTAAACAGAGAGAGTAATTAAGAATAAAAATTGCTATTGCCTGTAAAAAGCAGTGGTGCACATAACTGTGTTGAATAAAGGGTTTTTAATTAAAACCAAACACAAAATTTATTTTAACTACAATCTACGAACTCACAAAAACAATTTTAAAAAGGTAAAAACGTAACAATGTTATAATTTAGGTGCCTAAGATAACAAAAATTAAATGCCTTACTTTAAATAAATCTATTAGTAATATAAGATTCCTTAATTCCTCGACAAAAATATTTGCTTAGATTTCGAGCAGCACTGTATGTAAAATATGCACCACGTATTTAATAGTATGTGTGTCACTGTGGTATGTTGGGTAAGAACTCACCTTCCAACCAAGAAGTCATCGGTTCAATCCCAGGCCACACCGTCTGACAATTTTCAACAGCGATATTACCTCACATTACTAGCGACTGGTTATGTGTATTTATAACCGATTTGGTTCTATTATTATACATACGTACATATTAAATATATTTTATTTTAACGAAAAAGTTTAGAAATCATTTCTCTCTATTTCTAAAATTATAATCTTCGTTTTTTTGTATTTAGCATTCCTTAAAATAGGTACTTGCCAGTGCCGTTTGACTTGGAATTATTATATCTTTTAAATTCCATTTCTGAATCTGTAAGTGTCCTGGTTTTGAATATTTTTGTATTACTCTTTTATGCGGGCGTTCCTTTGTGCTTATGATTTTACACTCTTTCAGCCGATGATTTTAAATTTTCTTTAACGTAAAACCTAGAAGGCTTACGTTAGGATTCCGACGGAATTTTAGTTTAGAGCCATTAGGAAATGGACACAGTATGAATCATGAAGGGAAGAGTAGATTATACTGTGGAGTTTCTAGGACATTGTGGCTTTCTTCCTGGTATGGGTTAGGTAAGTGAATAGGTCTCGGTGGCTATAAATAATGGTCACTCCTTGATAAGGAAGATGATAATAGATGTAGAGGATATTAAAACAGTTGTATCCGGCAAAGGGGTTGGTAACCTGTAAGGTTTCGCAATGGCTATCCGTTTGAAGATCTACTTTCTCCTATTTTCTTTTTATTTTTATATACATACATACATATGCACATACATGCATATATCTCTTTTTTCCTGGTTTCTATCCTATCCTAAATACTTAAAACCTATTGTCCAATTATATAAATATTTATATTTTTCTTTATATTTTATTTATAAAAAGATAAATATAAATTCAAAAAATTGTAAACAAAAAGATAAACTTTAACTTAAGATAGGTTTAAAGAAGGTACAAGCCTAAAATAAAATTTTCAAAATAGTATATGGATTGCATTTGCTTAATAAGACTATATATCGTTTATCGGCTGTATTCATAGAAATTTCTTATTTCAGGTTTAAAATACAAATTAGTTAAATATATTTTAAGAATAAAAAGCTTTTTTTTAAATTCGTATTCATAATCAGTAATTTAACTAAAACATATTTTAAGCTTATTTTGAATTTGAAACTGGCATATATTATTTTATTTGTCTTTTGCAATATGAAAAATACAAATTCGTACAACCTGAAAATTTTATTCAGTTGAATGTCTTTATTTTTCTAAAAAAAAAACTATGATTAAAATGGTTATTGTCTCTTTCTTTGAAGAAATGAAAACTTTTATCTAAAATTGTATAAAAATATGATTTTAATTACTTATTTTGTTAAAAAAGGGGCTCTAAAAAATTCTTTCTGAAAAACTGTAGGAATGTTGATTTGGCATAGTAATTATAATAAGAAAACATGTAATTTTTTGTTGTAATTGAGAAAAATGTATTTATAAAGTAAAAGATGTACGTATGAAATCATATCTCTCAATTAAGAATTAAAAGGGGCTATCAGAAGATGTGAGGTAAGGATAATTTTATTTTAAAGTTATTAAACCAAATTTTTCATTGTTTTTAAAACATCAATAATTCATTCAACATCTACCAAACATCGCTTACAAACTCCTAAGCATCGTTTTACTGGGTTTAGTGCTGAAAAATGATCATGTTATATTTAATTTTTTTCCCTTCTTGATATCGTTATACTGGTGTAAATAATATGGCGCTAGTTTATAGTCTAAGTCACTAAGCCATCGGCCTCTAAATTTCACCACTATATCTAATGTTGGAGCTGCAAACTAACTATATAGCTAAACAAATAAAATTTGAATCAGCGAATAAAATCCCTTCCACTTTTGTATATTTCCCTAGGTCGCTTTATTTATAGATATACAATAAAAGTTCCTAATAGCCTTAAATTGTTTTGATTATTTTACCTCATCTTCAACAGATATTCCAATAAAAATAAATATATTAAATAAAGCCTGTCCATTATTTAAAAAAAAAACTTCAAATTAATTTTTTTTTTTTTTAATTCAAAATCAATAAAATTTCAAATCAAAATAAACACAAAAGCAAAATGCCATCTTAAAAATGCTTTAAAATAGGTTCGAACGTTTTCGAACGAAGTTCATTTATTTAAAATAGGAGTTGATTTAAAATAGGAGTTTTAAGCTATGAATATCATTTTGCTGAATTTTGTTTAAAATTGTTTTGAAATAATGATTATATTTTTATCAATATAATGGTTAAAATTAATGCTAATGTTACGTAATTGTAGTAGTTTCGGCTTTTTCTTTCTTGTTGATATCAATTTTTCAAAAGAAGGCTTCATTTTTATTTGATTATCGTCTTGGTACTTGTATACTGTACTTTTTAATGCCTTTACCGCTTCTCAGTTAGTGTATTCTGTACCTTTTTAATTCTTTACTGCTTTTCAGTTTGTAGCCTTTATGTACACAAACTTACATATAAATACCCCATGGAAAGCTGTATTTTACACATTTTCTGTAAAATTTTTGACTTTCAAAATCGATATAATATTTAAATCTACGCCAAAAATAAAACAAAAATATATATAATATATTTAAAAACTAATTTTGGTTATTTATGTATATTAAATTAAATTTATATTAAATTTGGTCTTCACTTTACAACAACAAATTTTATTATAAATGAAAAGCACATTTAAAGAATAACTATGGTTCTGTAAAATAATAAAAAAAATTTATAAATTTTTTTTGGAAAACTTACCAAATACTGCAGAGTATAAATGTATACTTTTCTGCGTGCAGAAAATTTAATTTATTATTTTTCTTTAAATTTTAAGAATATGTTATACAAAAGTTGTTATGTTTTTGTTTTATTTTTCGCGTAGATTTACTTTATATCTTTTTAAAGTCAAGTTTATGTAGTTCTGTGTAAAATCCAGTTTTCGAGGGGGCATGTATAGTCTTTTGTTTATACATACAGATATGTTCTACATAGGTATATATTTTTTTGTTTTCGTCACAATTTTAAGTGATGTATGTATGTACGGTTAGTCACTAAAGTGAGTAAACAACTATGCAATCTACATATTTCTTTTCAATAAAAGTCTGTAAGTTAATTCAAACAAACAAATTTTTGTTTAGTTTTTTGGAGTTAAATGCAGTTAAAAATATTGATAAAAAATAACAAAATTCTTGTATTTGTTTAATTTTTTCAGGGAAAATAATAAAATTCCCTAAATTAACATCACAAAAGTAAGTAAACAACAAGTAACACAATAAGGTTCTTAACAGAAAAATTATAAACAATTTTGTCAATTTATTATTTAACAGGGTATTTGTTATACCTTCCTGAAGTCATAAATGCATCGAATCCACCAAGTCCTGCATCACAGAGCTGGGAATTTTTAACCATTCTACCACTATAATATTTGTTTAGATCTGTTCTGGCCTAGATGGTCCAAAAGGTGCCCTATTGGGTTAAGATCAAGTGACTAAGCAGAAATTTTTATTTGCATCCTCTTGCATCTCTTACACTTATAGTAATCTGCCGGTACTTTCTGCTACTATTCCATTATTTTGGTGTAAGTGCTGTAATAATCGTTGTATTGAAAAAATTTATTATGCTTTGTTGTCTGTTCCATTAAATTTTCTAATTTTAATTTTATTTTAATTCAAATGAAACATTTAATATTAATTTGTATGTCAGTTCTTCTTAATGTTCACAATCAGAATAAATTTTCGCTCACAATATGGTTAAATTTTAACATCAAAAGTTAAACGGGCATATGCACAAAAATCTAAAGGTAGACTTGTAGTGCGCGGTAGTTACCACACAAATTAAACACCACCAAATATATGTTAATAACATTATTATCTGTTGAAGAGGTTACAAATCTGCAAATACGGTGAAGTTCAGCTTCTGAGACCCATTAAATCTAACAATCTGATTAAAAGAACAATTTAAGGATATATACTATATGGTATACTATAATTAAAACATAATTCATATAATACAAACAAAATACGTGTTGATAAATCAAAATTTAAATTTTTTCTAGTTGTTTTTGAATCTTATGAACATTCACTTTACTTAAAATAAAGATATTTACTATTGAAAAAAACCTTCTACTTTAGTTCCACTTTAAAGTTTTTCTATTGAATTCTTCAGTATTCTTTTGAACTGTATTGAAGAAAATTGTATTAAATTATTGAAAGTAATCAAAAAGAATCGTTGAAAATAAATGGGATTTTGATTATTTTATAGTAATTGGCAGTAATTCTGATTATATTTTGATTATTTGTAATCATAATCAATTAGTGATCAGAAATTTATGTTCTTAGAATTAAAAGTAATGTATATGATTACTAATCGTAATCGTAATTTAACAGGTATGCTTTTAAGTGTATACTGTTTTGTAATATTTCACTTACCTCTCTTCGTCCCCAACAACGTAAAACCACCATAGTCTGAGCTTCAGCTGGAGTCCACACTCTTTTCTGTCTACCACAATATTATTTTTTTTATTAAGTTCAGAATTTTCATAACCGTTTCTTTTTTAAAACGATATATATTTTGAAATTCCTCGTTTGGAATGGCTAAAAACCATCAATTTTTGTTTTAATTGATTTTTGTGATTCTATTGATGTTGTAAATAAAAAAATTATTTTATGTTTGAATTAATGTTTATGAATTTTCAATACTTGGTTTTATACTCTAGTTTGTATTAAATAAATAAATAAATTTTTGGCCTGTATTGGTCATATCAACAATAGTTGCAACATAAAACACAAATAAACTTACCAATTTCTTCTAACAACTTAAGTATATTCAAAAAAGCTTTTAAATAAAATTTTTTAAAAAACAATTTTTTTCTCTTTAATATAAATTAAATTGTTTCCTAATTTGTTAAGAAAAAACATTTTCATTTGATTTTTTCAATATATATTTAAAATTTTTTTATATCAATTTTTACATATAAAGTTAGTATAAAAAATGTCGAGGAGTAATAGTTTGCCTAGATTTTCAGGGATGGAAGAATTACCTATTCGAGCTGGCTTAGGATATCTGACATATTTAGTTTCATACACGTTTGCAAGTTGAAACTATATCTTCTAATTTTCTTCAAATGCCTGGAATATATATTCCCTAAGGATTTGATTAAGATTCTCTCGAGTTTGCGGTAAGCTCTGTTATGTGATCGTTAGGATCGTGTACATCTGTTTATTTTGGTTAAAAACGAATGTGACGGACGGAAAGTTTTTAATAATATCATTTTGGATGTGCCCTAGCGTGTGACGATCGGAAAGAATGCATTTCACATCATCTAGATTTACAGCATTTTTCAACAACTTCATAATGTCAGCCAGCGACTTTACTATAATTAAAAAAGTTTCAAAAACAGTTTTATAAAACAACTTGATTTCGACAAGAAGAAATTGATTTTTAAAACAGTTGACTGGGTTTAATAACAGCTGTAGAAGATTCTTCACTATGTACTCGTATTGTTGATGTCTTTGATGCTGCTGCTTCAGATTCTGACAAAGTCTGAAGTCCAACTGTAGTGTTCATGCTCATTGTGTCACTTTCCACGTGATGCATATACATATTGACGCGATAAGGCATCTGCAATTATATTATCTTTCTAGGTTTATAGTAAAATATTGGAGAAAATTTCTTTATAAATGCCCTCCACCTTCTGATTTTAGTGTTAGGATTTTTCCCATAAAGATAATTTATCAACTTTTGAAGATATCAGATTATTGCTAACAACGCACGCTCATTTGAGAAGTAGTTTTCCTTAGTTAAGGATAAAGTTTTTGCGATTAGTGACCTGATAGTTTAAAATGCATTGACTTTTTCACGACAGGCTCTAACACCATCTTAAAAAACAAGAAGTCCTAAAAACTCCACACAATATTTGACTTATACATATACGTATATAATATATATATATATATATATATATATATATATATATATATATATATATATATATATATATATAATAATAAAATAATATATATATATATATATAATATATATATATTTATATATATATATATATATATATATATATATATATATATATATGTAAACAAATATATATTCACTATACCTTACTCCTACTCTAACCACTATAGGCTGTGCCGATTCTAACGTTCTGCTAGTCCGAGATGACATTTTATATTATTTTAATTAATTGATTTCGTCAACAGAAATAATTTATGAATTCCATTTGTTTTTACTTTTTTATCGAAATAGGAAAATTAAATACATATTTTGAATATGAAAAATAAATCCTATATTAAATCATCAATTTTATCTTACTAGTAATAGAATTCATGCTATTAGGAAGTATATTAATATTTAAATAGTAATTAATAGAAACAATAATTTAGATAATATTTAATATATAAAAACAGTTTTAATTAACATTAAGTTCCTTTTTTTATTTTTTTTTTACTCTCACTTGAGTTTTATATGCTTTTCGGTACATTCTCTTCTTTATTTAAAATTGTTTTGATTAATAGTTGTTGTTGATTTTAACGTTTTGTTGAATTAATATGTTATATGTATGTTTTTAAATTTTTGGAAGTGCCCAGATTTACTTATTAATTCTTTCTTTATATCGTCTGCTTAAGTTATATTTTCTTTTGAGTTGGCTTGCTCTATATAACCTCTTTTTTATTTTTAATCCTTAAAATTTAAAAATTCGTTTTGATGGTTATTATTGCTTTGACTTATGTAAGATTAGAGAAAAGTGCAAAGAAATTGCTACCCGTGTATTCAATTATATTTTCCTTTGGGCCATTATTACAACTTGCCTTCAACTAAAAGCAGGATTTTAACGGACAGATTTTTCTATTATTTATTTTTCATTATTATAAGTATACAATAAGGTAAAAAGGAGCGTTAAGCTAAAATGAATATATTTGATAAGAATAGGGAGGAGTTATTATTTTCTTTATAGTTAATATATACTTTACAATAGCTTAGAGTGAATATGTAATATTATCTTCATTGGAACTAAATCCATTCTGTGGTGGCTAAGTTCTAATGGGCGGTCTTCCTTAATGTCTGTCTTTTTTCATGTTCAATGTAAGAGTAAGAGTTGAATTGATTGTTTCAAAAAAAGAAAACAAAGTTCAAAAAGCATCGAAAATCGAATACATTTTAATACTGGTAAATAAATTCAAGATTTTTTACAATTAAAATAATAACAATAATGGTTATAATATTGATGATAGTAATAAAATTTATAATAATAGTGATAATAATAATTTCAAATACATCTACATGTAACAAAAAATTATATACATATGTCCAATGAACTTTAACACACTCCTATTGATTTAATTATAATTTCTTTCTCCTCCCTTTTTATTTAAAATTCTTTAAATTTAAAAAAATTCGTTTTGCTTAGTGGTTCATCACTTCTGTTAATATTTTTTTTAATTGTTTCGTATTTTATTTTCTTTTATTTTTTTTTTTAATCTCCAGTTTAATATTATTTTTCTTTATCACTCCGGTCTTTCTTTAAATATTAGATTTGATTTTACAACTTTAAAATTTTTCTTCAGAAAAGAATTATCCTCAAAAAAGGAAAAAATTTTTAGCATCGATAAATTCCGTTACGATCAATAGTTGTTGTTGGTTTGAATAACCATGGATAGGTTGGTTTTAACCTTTTTAAAGTGCGCCGCTGTGGTATGGTAGGTAAGACACCCGTCTACCAACCAGGAGGTCGTCAGTTCAATACCAGACCAGACGATCTTAAAAAAGAATAAAGTTTTTCGACAGCGGTATCACCTCATAACATTAGCTAGTAACTGGTTATGAGTATTACTACTATTGAAAAATTCTCTAAACGCATTTGCCGTTCGGAGTCGGCGTTAAACTGTAGGTCCCTTTCAATGAGCTTAAAAATAGAATCGCGTGCATCTCATTGACTGAGAGAGGTCCCCATGATCCTTCGTGGAATGTTATAGGAATTAATATTAACCTTTTTAAAACATTCGAGTTCTTTTAAATTGCATAAAATAAAAAATAACACATAGTTGTTGTTTTATTTTTCAATTTCTTTATTTCTACACTTTACAGTATATAGTTATAACTATACAGTCTCCAACTTATTTAATTTCCGCTTAATATACCAATTTACTTAATACACGACTCTTAGCGTTTTTACACTATGACTACCAAACTATAACTGAACTGCTAGCACCATGTGATAGCTTGTAGTTACTACAAACTCTATTTACGTTAAATTCATTTTACACTAAAAGGAATTGAACTGAAACACCGTTAAATATGCCAGTGGTAGCACTCTTAATAGCACAGACAATTATGGCAGTGACAGATATACAAGAGCCTTGACACAAATCAAATAAATTTCACAATAAAGTTCATAGCTAAGACTAACATTGTACTAGCTTAGTGTATCTTTCTTTAGGCATTGTTTATTTTCTTAACACTGCCACCCACTTAAGCCTGTTCGTACCGAATAGGCCTATTATCTTTCTTCCTTTAGCTCGCCAGTGGTTGTAGATGTACCACTTTTATTTTTGATTGCGGTTTTGTTTTTTCTTATTGTTTTTCTGTATCTTGTATACCACATCGTTTAATCTTTTGACTACTTTATAAGGTCCATCCCAGTTAGTTTTTAGCTTAGGAGATAATCCTTTCTCCCGCTGTGGATTGTAGAATAGAACCAGTTGTCCTTCATGAAAGCCATCAGTATTTGCTGCACGATAATGTGTGGCTTTCATTCCATCGCTAACCGTTTTTATACGTTGGCACAGAAATTCGTGAAGTTCATTGAGACCTTTCTGTTTTTCAGCGTATGTTTCATCCCTCTTTGTGGCAGGCTTAATACCAAACTCGAAGTCACCAGGCAGTTTTGGCTCAGTCCCAGAAAAATTTTTGGCAGGTGATCTATTGAGAATGTGCTCGCTCCAGTCTTTTTGTTGATCACTTACCACTTTTCGCAAGTATTGCTCTAGGGCTCGATGAAATCGTTCTACTATTCCATCAGACTGCGGGTGAAGCGGCATCGTTCGAGTCTTTTTAATACCGTATATCTCACATATTTCTTTGAATATATCAGAATCGAAATTTCAGCCCTGATCGGAATGTAACTCTACTGGAACCACATATCGGCATACCTAATTGCTCACAAAAACATTTACAATCATATTCTCCTCATGATTGGGTATGGGATACACTTCAGGACATTTCTGAAATAATCTATACGACGAGAAAATAACGATTTCTGGCATTACTGACGGGAAAAGGACCTGCTACGTCAACTGCTATACGTTCGAAGGGTGCGCCCGAGTTATATTGTTACAGCTAAACTCGGCTTCTTCCTACTTGATCTTTAGCTGCAATACACTGGGTATAGTTTGCTATCTAATCCGCTACTGCTTGCTGACATCCAACCCAAAAGAACATTGTTTTAGGAGTTCTCCGTCTGCTCCATTAAGGAACTCATTTAAGACTTCTTTGATTTTGGAGGAAGGCACCACTATTAGGTTGAATGACACCTGCTATCTGCACTCTTCAAATGGCGATATTAGCACCTATTGGTCAACTTTAACTTTCTAATTGTGCCCAATACGCTTTTGTAAGAGAAACTTCTACTGATATTTCATTGCAGGTAGGCCGTTTGTCCTATTCCTTTACTGTTATAATCTTTGAAAATATTGAGCCTTTGCGCTCCTGACCAGTCTTCCTTTTGCACCTATTTGCGTTAGTCGGATATCAACAATGGATTCCTTTGGCTCAGCGTTCACACAATTCCAAATTACAAGGCCGACGTGAGAGAGCATCAGAATTTCTATATTTTATGCCACTTCGGTGTTCAGTGTTATAAGCCAGGAGGCTAGCTGTTCTACAGGGTTTTAAAATTGTGCAGAATGATCAGTTCTTAGCAGAAAATGTTGACCATATAGGTACTTATGGTAATGTTTTATGCATTCCAGCACTCCCAGTAGCTCACGTGGAGTCACACAATAATTCCGTTCAGGATTTGACAGCGTGCGGCTATAGTAGCCTACGACCTTTTCCATCCCATTGACCACTTATGGAAGTAAATCACCTATACCATATCCGCTGGCATCACTGTCTAATATTAACTTTTACCTGGGACCGGATACGCCAAACCCAGCACACAATAGGCCCTTTCTTCTGACTCATCCCAATCATACGCCTTTGAATTTTTGGTGAGCTCATGCAAGCTTGCTTTCACGCTCGCAAAGTTAGGCACAAAGTATCTCTGGTATGTAAATAGTTCCAAAAACTTACGTAATTCATGAAGTTTCTGGGGACGAGGCCAGTCCTCTACTGCTCTTATATTATTTTCGTCTGTGGAAATTCCAACTGCTGCAAAAAGATGCCCCAAATATTTTACTTGTTTTTGGAACAATGCACATATCTTTATACTTAATTTTAGTCCAGCTGCCAGGTTTTTGAGATGCTAAATGAAAGTTCTGCCAATCATTAATATGTCATCGAGATACACCACGCAAGTCTTAAAATGGAGTCATTTTAGTACGCGCTCCATGAGCTGTTCGAATATGGCCGGTGCATTACAGACACAAATTGCATGACTTTAAATTGCCATAAGCCACCGTTCACACTGAAAAAAGTTTTCACCTTATGCTTATCTGCAATAACTACCTGCAAATACCCACTTTGTAGATTTTATGTAGAGAACCACTTCGTTCCAGCTAACGTGTCGGGCATGTCGTCAATTCTTTGTTGCGGGTAGCTGCAACAACATCATTCAACTTCTTGTAGTCTACGCAGAATCATGTACTAACATCTTTCTTTTTAACTAGGACTACAGGAGAGCTCCAAGGACTCGATGATGCTTCAGCTATACAGTTCTTCTGGAATTCATTGACAAGCTCCTTATCCTCATTAGGCTTTGCCAGAGGTATACACCTGGGTGCCTGTTTTATCGGTCTCGCTTTGCCTCTTTAACAACTTTTTGGCTTTATTTGTTTCCTTATGTGAAACCCAGGTTTTTGAAAATGCTGACCGAATCGGGTCGATTTTAATGCGCATAAGACCCAATATTGTTTTCTGATGCACAGACGTGATATCGTCTGTAACTATTGGATAATGTAGATTTTGAGGAGTCTGATGCTCTTGATGTTGTGGGCATAAAGATTCATTGCGATGTACGTTGGAGCGATCACATTTTCAATGGGTCGAAAGAAGCATTCAAGTGCCTCGGTTTTTAAAACGGTAAAATACTTCATTCCATCCGACCTCAATATTTACAAGACCTATATCCGATCCAAATTGGAATACAACTCTCATGTACGGGCCGGTGCTTCAAAGTCTATTTTGGGGCTTCTCGACCGCGTACAGGAGAGGGCGAAGTTGCTTATTAATGACGGTAGTGCAGCCAACTGTATCGATTCCTTAGAGCATTATCGCAATGTGGTGTGAGTTTCATTGTTCTCTCGGTATTATAACGGAATGTGTTCTAACGAAATAAAGGATATGATAATCATATATTTTCACGCAGTACTCGTTTTTCCAGTAGAGCACATCTCTTTGTAGTTGATTGTCCGGTGAATCGCACAACGATTTATAGAGAGAATTCGTTTTTTAGCCGCACTGTTCGCTTGTGGAACGATCTTCCTTAGAAAGTTTTTCATGTCACTTACGATATGGATCGGTTCAAATCAAACGTCCATAAACACTACTCGCACTGTCCTCCTTCCCACAACCCACTTTCCTAATACCAGCACAATGCACTGCATAAGTGGTCATCCCCTGAGTGCAATCTCTTATTTCCACACTTTACAGTATACAATTATAACTATACAGCCTGCGTTTATTTAATATGCGCTTAATACACCAATTTACGCAATACATTTTTTTTTTTGGATTTATACCTAGATCATATGGATAGAAGACAGAAATGTATGATTAGCAGCTATGCTGTTGGTGAAATATGACTATTTATTTTAAGAAAATTCTGAAATTACTCTTGCAGAAACTACTCCAAAATGTATTTGGAGACATTTTAATTTTTCAATTAAACATTCATTCACAATAGTGAACAATTTGCTTGATTATCCACAGTATTGCCATATTCAGAAAGCTAAATGCAGTTAGGGTTTGCGCACTTACGTCAAACTTAGTGCACAGTAAAATGGGGATAATTCACAAATTAATTTGCATTAAGTTTGTTAATGCAGATTAACGTTGTAGTCTGTCTGCGCTATTATTAACTTTACACTATGACTGCCAAACTATAACTGAACTGCTAAGCACAATGTGCTACCTTTTATAGCAAATCATCATCAATATGGAATATTTTTGTATTTAGTTTCTACAAATTTCTATTTTCATTATATTCAAAAGGTAATAAAATCATAATACACAAAAAGGAATCAAACTGGCAACACCGTTAAACATGGAAGTGGTAGCACTCTTAATAGCACAAACAATTTGGACAGTGTCAGATACGAGTACACAAGAACGTTGACACAAACCAAATAAATTCAACAGTAAAGTTTATAGCTAAGACTAAGACTGTACTAATTTAGTGTACCTTTCTTTAGGCATTGTTTATTTTCAACACGTAATTTTTTGTGATATTTTTTGCATACCATTGACATGTACCAAGTAGAATTTTTTGTTAACTTTTTAAAGAAATTCTTAAAATGTCCTTATTAGATATCTTTTTATTTTAGCAGTAATGCTTTATTTGATCTTTTGTGTTTTAAATTTTTTTATTTTTTTGACCAAGTTAAAAACTTACTTATTCACAAAAACAAAATAAAATTATTCATCATTTGTAAAACTTTTGCTTGACCACGTTGGGCGCCAATTAAATTATTTTCTTATTTGTTAAAAAAAACACACTTTCATTTGATTTTTTCAATATTTGTTTTAAATTATTATTTCTTATTTAAATATTTATAAAGTTTTATGCCTTTATTAAAAAATCTGTTTGTAAAATTATGAAATTTGCTTTCCTTACTGATGAGGATTGCTTAAACATGCTTGTTAAACAAAACTTAAATTGAAACACGAAAATATGTAAAGAAATAATTAAAGAATACCATAAATAAAGAATATAAAGAATAAGATATACAAAATGAATACTGAAGTTATAGGAATAAGTCGAATAATGTAATTGCTACCTTAACTTCAAAATGTAAACATTATAATATGTAAGTTAAGAATCGCTAATCGGTTGCGTTAAAAAAATTTATGTTCAAGGTAAAAATCACAGTTTAATGAGTTTAATGAAACAAGTTTAATTTAATTTTACATAATTTGACCTTATTCAATATATGTGGATATAAAAAGATAAAATTATAATTAATGACAAAATTACAAATTGAACTAAACCGCACGAACACGCAGCCAAAACTAACTATTTCCACCCAATTCTGCTAGCTGCTCAACTCGTATGGTCACGTTGCACCAACATGCGCGAATATGAACACGCTGATGAAGCATTTATTGCAGGTAAGCTAAATGTAATTGGAACGGATAGGCGTGCGAATTTGAAAACATAAAAATGAGCTTACGCAGCTATATTAATTTGGCTGCTAGAGTCACCACTGTTGTTAACTCCTCCTTCTCAAAAATCCCGCGTCCCGTAGATCACTGTCGATGGTTAGGGCAAGGGACAAATTATTCGTGGAGTTTCCACTACTGGCAGGTTGAGCCGTCTGTTTATTTTATACCACAATAAGCCGAAGCAAATGGCCATCATTATTATAATACCAATGTGGCTATCAAGGGACAGATTTGATCTTATTTTTTATTTATATATTGGACTCTACCGACGTTGTGTAGGCTGATGTTATGGATTGGATAAATGTCCACCAGCGATTTTTTGTTTGTAACACTCTCCAGAACAGGAGGTAACGGATTCTAGACATGGATGTACTAAAAAATGTCTCGTTCCCAAACAAAATTGTTTCATTAAAAAGCTTTATCAAGTAGGTACTGTTCAGCAATTCGCTATATCGTGTAGTAATAACACCGGCGAAGTAAGTTAGAAAAATTATGTAGGAGGTAATCATCTCACCAATCTACGCTTCCACTGTTCTATATTGACAATTGGCAGTTCCGCCTTTCAGCAGACGTGGTACACAGCTCTCTTTTGCTAATTGGTTAAGGGAGGATTGTCGACATACTGTTGTGTTATTAATATACAGACAGGGACTCCTTACTCCAAAAGTTTCCCTTTGAGTGATCAGAATTTTTTAACTTCTAGTTCAATCTGTTTGTTTGACTTGATTTCGTGTCTGAAAATAAGCCTATGGTAAAAGTCCGTTTTCAGTTTTGGAATAGAAATAACATACAACAATAAAATGCCATTGGCGTACATTGAGGGTTCGCCATATTCGATTGCTTCAACCGCATTAGAGTATGGCAAGGTTTCCATCTACATAATAGTTTCTTCAACCTCATTTCGATCGTATTGGCAATCCTTCTTTTGGCTATCTGACACGCCCTTATTACTTCGTCGATAGCGACCTTTAGAACAAGCACCTGATTTATCGTTCCTTGTCCAATTCGCTTGGCCTCATTCCCCTTGTTTATTTCATTCATTCTGGAAACAGGTTTGTTAGTCTTTTGGATAACCTCGTTTGTCGTATTCAGAAGCTGTGTGTTGATTTTATATAGGTCATTGCTGTTTGTCATTATTGCGTATTAAGTTTTTATGGCTGCGTTCCAGTCTGTGACGTCTGGGTTCCCAGCTATCCACTTCCAAGCGGAATCAATCCAATCAAATGATCTAATCTTTCTGTTTTTTGTACCTTTCAGCTCTATCAGTCTTCCTTGCACCTGTGCACAATAATACTCAATGACATCCCTGTTTTGACTTGGTGGTAGATATTTTTGAACCAGCATTGTTACATAATTGGCGATTGTGGTGTAGACCTTCAGATGTATAACCTAAAATAATTTCATATTTCCATTTATCGTCCACGTATTTCCGGTTCTAAGTGTTACGATAGGAGCGTTATACCCGAAAACTAGCGGTACTCGTGTGGTGATTATGCCAGTTTAAGAAAGGAGAATGATAGACAATAATGGGTTCCTCTTTTTCTGTAAATATTAGTTATTTAATTAGTATTGTTTGTGCAAAGCCCTTTTGCCTTACTCCTTAGCCATAAAATATGTATATTTTTTAATAACTGGATATGTGTATTTCAAAGGCTACTTTTCTTTTTTTATTAGAGGTAGTACATCTCTAAGAGCAAAACCGCTTTTCACTTATTTGTACGTAGAATTTTTTTGAATAAGGTGGCCATACATAATATTTTATAGTTTGGATGAATTGAGCAAATATTAAGGTCACCTTATCATTTTGAAGCATACTTAATAATACAATTAAAATAAATGTCTCTCATAAAGATGACGTAGAATATAACTAAACATGTAAAAAGAAACAAAACAATAATTCAAGATGTGATATATTATATATATATATATATATATATATATATATATATATATATGTATATATATATATATATATATATATATATATATATATATATATATATATATTATTATATATTTTATTTGCTGATTTAATTACTAAAAACTTAACGTGATAGAAATTAATGTTAATACCATAACTAAATTAAGTAGATGATACAACTTAAGTAACTTTCGGAGTACATAAACAAAATCCTGATATTTTATTACTAATTGAAACAAAATTAAACATTAAATTAAAATTAAACATTAAACAAGACGCATAAATTTTACTACTCTATGATTCGTAATGATAGAGAAATTGCAAAAGTAGGCGGTGGTACTGTAATTTTAAAAAAAGATTGTAAAATTTAAAAATCATACTGAAAATCTCAACAGTTTTACAACTTTAGAAGCTTGAGATTTAACTATAAGAATACTAACTGGAGACAATTCAGAAATAACATAGTTAACAAGTTATACAATAGTGATCCAATTCCTAGCGATAGAAACCTAAATAATTCGGAAATAGATTTATATTTACTTAAATTTAATGATCTTATAATCGACTCTATAGAAAAATCCGTACCAAAATCTAATTAAAATAATTATAATTATTGGAGAAATTTACAAATCCAGTTATTAAAAAGCTACAATCTGAGAAGAGCAAAATCGTAACTATAATGAAAAAATTTTATAGATTAGAATGCAGAGGTCACAAGCAGAAATTAACTTACTCAAAACTAAATTAAAATTAATTAGGAAACTTCTAAATGACAATTTTACTAATGAAATTTTACTAATGAATTAATAACCCATCTGAAATGTTTAGCGAGGTAGAAAAACAGTTTAATTATAATCAATCTTTTAATTTTGATATTATTAAAATTCCACCGGAAAATGAAAAGTGTTACTGAGAAATGTAGAAATAAATCCTGAAGATTTAGAAAGAGAAAATAACAATATAACTTTATAATAAAGGACAATGAACAAAAATTAAATACATATAATTGGCTCCTTTCTAAATGGTCCGCCAAATAATTTTTTTTTTTTTTTTTTGAAAATGCTGTAAAAAAAAACTACTGAATATTTTCTCAAATTTCTTTTTTTATTTGAAATTACAATCCTTCCGGTTAATAATGGGAAATAAATTAATTTAAATGGCTGCCTCGGCTGGCCATGCAGTAGCTTACACGACGGTCTAATTTTTAAGCACATTATCGATTGTGTGCAGCTGTATTTCACAAATGGCTTGACGAATATTGTCCTTTAAAGCGTCAATTTTCTCTGGCTTATTGGCGTAGCACTTATCTCTCATGGCACCCCACAAATAATAGTCCAACGGTGTCTAATCGCAGCTCCGAGGTGGCCAAACGACATCAGTTCTGCGGCTGATAATGCGATCTTCAAAAACAGGGCGCAAAACATCGAGTGTAGCTTCGGCTGTGTGGCATGTAGCGCTGTCCTGTTGAAACCAAATGAACGATCGCTATTGATTGTAATGGCCACTCCTTGATCATTTTCGAAGAAAAATGGCCCATTCATGCCTCTGTACCCATCTTCTGTAAGTCGATCGCAGGCACCACTTAGCGAAGTGTATACACATCCATATTCGTTCAGCGGAAGGAAAAAACTAATTATCTGTCAATTCAGACATGAGCTAAGTGTTACCATTTACGAAATAAGCACTAGTTGAAAAATAACGTTAGATAGCGGACCCTATAGAATCAATTCACTCCATTAAAGAAGTTGATTATGAAACTCGCATATATGTATGAACACAATAGATCAACCAATACCACATTTAATGCTTCCAAAAACCCAATAATTTAAATGACAAATTTTTTACGGATAACGATTCACTCATTTCCACTTTCAACCGTTTAAGGAAAAAATTATCCTCATTAATTGATAAAATTCCGAATATAATTTTAAGTAGGAATTGGTGACGGAATACGATGGCGGATTGACCTACTGCTAGATGGCAGCACAAACACAAAAACTTTTTTTGCTTAGAAATTACGATCTGTCCAACGTCAGCTGTTAAAATTTTAGCCAAATTCATCGAAGAGTTTATTTGTTGTAGTCGTTTGAAGTAAGCAACTTTTGTGTTTCTTGGAAAATGGAAAAAAGTGAATTTCGTGTAGTGATTAAACACTATTATTTGAAAGGCAAAACGGCGAAAGAGACAAAAAAAGCTTGATGAACATTACGGCGAATCCGCTCCGTCAGATTATATGGTAAAATATTGGATTGCTGATTTTAAACGGGGCCGAACAAGCACTGCAACAATACCATCAATCAATGGGTGGAAGCTGGTGGAAGTGCTCCGAAGAAGGCGAAGATAGCGAAATCGGCTGGCAAGGTTATGGCCACTGTATTTTGGGATGCACACGGAATATTGCTCATCGATTATCTTGAAAAGGGATCCACAATCACAGGAGAGTATTATCGTGCATTATTGAATCAATTGGTTGATGCAATCAAGGAAAAACGACCACATTTAAACAAGCAAAAAGTGGTCTTTCTTCAAGATAACGCACCGGTTCACACAGCATTAGACACGATGCTAAAACTACGATAAATCCACTTCGAATTGGTTAATCATCCACCTTGTAGTCCAGATTTAGCCCCTAGTGACTTTTTCCTGTTTCCAAACTTGAAAAATGGCACGCAGGAAAAAGATTCATCTCAAACGAAGAAGTGATTACCGAAACGAATGCGTATTTTGAGGAGTTCCCAAAATCATATTATTCAGATGGTATAAAAAAGTTGGAAAATCGTTTTACTAAATGTATTGAGTTAAAAGGAGACTATGTTGAGAAAGGAATGGTTTTTGAAAAAAAAAAAATTACTTTTTCCTACTTAGGTAACTTCAATATCAATCCGCCCTCGTATGTTACCCTTTTCAATAACATGATTAACAACTCCTTTTTTCCTCTAGCATGGAAAACAGCTAAAGTGGTAGTTTTCCAAAAAAAGATAAGGACATTAGTAATTAGCAATAAGCTTGCTCCCTAATATTAGTATGGTATTTGAAGCATGTATTAATAACAATTTAATAGAATTTTGCAAGGTAAACAATCTAATAAGCAATAAACAATTTGGTTTTAAACACAATACATGCAGCGCATTTACTTCTTTCTAATATTCAGTGGAACTTAAACAAATCGTTATGTACAGGTACTTGTCTAATTGATTTTGATAAAACTTTTGATAGTATATAGATCCCCTGCCTAATATTTAAATTAATAAATTACAAATTTCCCAACCATTTTGTGATACTTATATATCAATTACTTATATATAACAATTATCAACCCAGTACACAAATATTTACTATTGTTAATGGATTGCAGCAAGGTACTGTTAATTCTCTAGCTCTTTTTAATTTGTTTATACGTGATTTATTAAACAAAATTGATAATATAATTGAATTCGCAGATTATATCAATATTCGCAGTAATATATCATGCTAATAACAGTATTGATAAAATCAATGAGCACTTAAAAACTAAATTCAAAATTATAGAAATAATTGCCAAATGAAAATTTATAACAATAAATGTGAAACCATACTCTTTCGTCCTCCAGTAGGAAAATGTAACAATTATATTTAAAAAAATAGGAAGTCTTTTGGTGTTAAAGGCAATAATAATTATAATATCCCAAATAAAAATGTTAAATATCTAGGATTTTGTCTAGATTAATTTTCATATTTCAATAACCATGTTAACTCTCAACTAAATAAAGCTGAAAATGTTTTTTCTATGAATAAAAAGGTATTTTATTCGAAACGCATAAATAACATAATTATGTATCAGTCTTTAATACGCCCCATTCTAACATATGGATGGCAAATATGGTTTAATATCTCGCCATCATATGTATATTTAAAAATTAATAGTTTTTGAAAGAAAGTGCTTGAGAAGTCCTCTATAGGGCTCCAAGCATTAATTATATAAAATACTTCTGAAACAGAAAATTATCTAATATGTCAAAGATAAGTAGAATTGACAATTTTTTAATTTATGTAATAAAAACCACATTACAAAAAGTCTTGAATGCTACGATAATAAATTAATTTTAGCACCCTATTATACGAATCATGAATATATTCCAAAATGCTTACAAGATGGCTATGTCCCACCCGAGGCTTTCTTATATCGATAGTAAAGGTGTCATGCAAAACGAAAGAGGGATTCCTACATTCTACCACATACATATATAAAAGAGCTAATTTTACAGGTATACAGAGCAATCAAATCACAATTGACAACCGCAGATTTGACAATTGTGTTTTTTTTATCCTAGGCTTAAAAGTTAAAAAATACTGGTGGCATACCAAGTAATTACACTCCTTTTTTCCTTTTATCTCTTGACTTATTAACCCTTTTGAAATACATAAGAAAATTTTTATCTACTTTTGTTTACATTAAACTATAGAAATTTACATATAAGTGTAATTTAATGTTATTTATTACTATCCAAAATGATAAAAGCGAATATATATAAAATAAGACATACTTAGTGCCAGTCCATGGGACTATGTATAAGACATAATTATATTACTATTAGTTAAATTTTAATTTATTTACAACAAAGCATGGATGCTTTGTTGTTTTACTAAATAATAAAAACACTTTATTAATTTCAAATTTAATCTTTTATTCCACTTGATGATCACTCGTTGATCAAGAGTAAATTGTTGTTAAAGAGTAAATTCTTACAAAGTAGCAATATTTATACCTAAAATAATTCTTAAATCTAACCGTTAACCTAAAACAATAACAATATGGTACATAACTAATATATAATGAAAATTGATGATGCTTATTCTAAAGGAGAAATTAAGGTCAGGATCAAGGATTTTTTATTGAGTGAAATTTAGAGGATAAGGAAGGTCAGGAATGTTTATACTTATTATTTATTATTTTTAGATATCGTAATTGGAGGACAGGGAAGGTTATATAAAATTATGAGTGAAATTAGGGAATAAATGAAGATTGGGAATGATAAATATATAACTTATTTGTTTATTTGTAGTTTAAGTATTTCAATTTGTTTAAATAAACGTAAAAAAAATCCTAGCTGCTCTGTCACTAATGTGAAAGTGTTTGGCAAACTTTGAAAATTTGTCGATCACTGATATGAATTTTTGGTCTTGTCTTTCCATAATATCTATATGAAAAATTTTATTTTTGTTTATTTTAAAAGTATTATAAATACTATAAAAACATCTATTAAATTATTAAAAAAAAATTAATGCGAATTAAATTATCATCCCTTACAAATTGTATTATGTTTCTTTCTGTTAATTTGATTAATTTTTAATATCATCAGGTAGCATTTTTTATAGTTTAAGTCCCTTGAAGAATAGAGATCTCTGCATTGTTGTTGTTGTTGCCCTTGGTAAGCGGAAATTGCCAGTATTCCTGAGACAATATGGTTTTTGCTCTCTCACATATCCAAGTTGCTTAGTTAGATACTTCGGCGAGTTTCCCACTTTCATCTTCTGGATAAACTTTAATGTGTATAGAACTAGACTTTGTTGAATATTTAACCACTTTAGCGTGTTCAACATAAGTTGAATGGGGGCGTACATGTTGTATTTTAGTACCGACCTCATTCCTTTATTCTGACGTCTTCGCAATCTTTGTATTTGCGTTCCTGTGTAGCAGGTGTATAATATTGTAGAGCCAAATTCAAAATACGGTTTTATTATTGTGTTATATATCTTGATCGCTGTAATTAGCGATACTTGATTTATAATCCTCTTTAAGAATTCAATTTTTTCCGATCATTTAACAAATATATTCAATATGTTCATTTAATTTTAGGTCCTTATCGATTATAAAGCCCAGGTATTTAATTTTATTCACTTTTTCTATATTCTCTCTCTATGTTCTTTATTTCAAGTAATTTGGTTTTATTTTTGTTTAATTTTAATTTATTCATTTTCAGCCAATTATTTTATTAAAATCATATTGTTACGTTTTAACCTTTTTAAAACGTTTGAGTGCGTTTAAATTGCGTTAAAATAAAATAAGCAAGGTCTCTATTTTCTTGTTTTACTGTTATATTTTTATTTTCTTAAGCCTGTAGTGGCCTTATTTACACAGTATACAATTAATTGTGTGGCAATCTAGTCACGTCGTTATATTCTTTCCCATTAAATATCACAGTTTTTATCACAGCTTTATTTTTCTCAAGGACCAAGTTTTTAATTTTCTTCCACATTTGCTTTTGGTCCTTAGTATTATTTATTTTCTTATATACGTAATTGTTTTTATCGCTTTCAATCTTAGTTTTATATATTTTTCTAATTAGTTTATAATTATTTCATGCTACGTCACTATTTTCCAATTTGGCAATTTGATATTTAATAGTCTTTTCCCTTTTTAATAATCGCAGTTCTCTACTAAACCATTTGTTCACTTTGTTTTCTGCGCTTAATTTCCTTTTAATTGTAAATTTTGCAATACATTGTGAATATATTATATACAATCATCATCATCAATCTTACAAATGGATTAGATTTCAAGACTTGATGAATATTGATCAAGACCAGAGCATTTATCGACACAATGATACACCCTGCCACACACTCCTAAGCACAATATTCCTGTTTCGCCACGGAATGTTCTCCTGCATTTATTATTATTTTTGATTAATTTTAATGTCTTCGATATTTTTTAAATTTATTTGCAATGCAAATTTATATTTTTGTGTATATAGTCCTTTTACACAAATTTGCGGAGCTCGTTCAAGTTTACGTATTTTCTTTTTCTTTTTTCGATGGATGGCCCTGTGCGGTCCTTTGGTTGATTGGAGTTCTATCCCTGTTTTAATAACTATCATATGGGGAGTGAGGTCAGAAGCGTCTTGCATTGTAATACGTATGGTCGAGCCGATTGATGATATATCTTCGTCTCTTCCTTCTGATGCAGTTCTTGTGATTTGCGAGTCGCCTTCACTAGCAGTTATGGATCCTTCGTTAATGTAATTGACACTAGTTTTTAATCGCGAGAGAGCATCTGCAACATAATTCGATCTACCAGGTTTGTAGATTAATTCCTGACTATACTCCTCTTTTCGAGCCGTTCATCGTTTCAGTTTGACATTGTAATTCCTATTACCCAATTCGTGAGTAAGAGATTGATTGTCCGCTTAGATTTTTAACTTCTTGGCACCGTACACATGGTTCCTTAGATTATATATGGCCCGCACATTAGCTAGCATCTCTTTTTCGTTTGTATCATATCCTTCCTCTGTTTTGTTTAACGAACATGATATATAAGCAATAGGTTTATCCTTACCAGTCTCTCCTTAAGAAAGAACAGCACCGATGGCGTAAAACGAAGCGTCGGTCGTTTAACGGTTTGTTAAAATCAGGGAACGCTAGAATTTCTGCCTTAGTAAAAAGAGCTTTTAGCCTTTGGAAAGCCGTTAGTTCCTCACTATTTAAATCAATTCGAACTTTCTTTGATTTGACTAGCTTTTACCTGCGCATTTTCGCCTCTTGTCAAATTTGTCAGTGGCTTTGCCACCCCTTTGCGTAGTCTCTAATGAAGCGCCTGTAGTATGACGTCATTTCTAAAAATGTTTTAAACTCTTTCAAGTTAGTTAGGGATAGAAAATTTCCAATATCTTTAACTTTTTTAGTATCAAGCTTTATACCTTTAGAACTCACTATATACCTTTAAAATTCTATTCGGTTTGCATAAAATGTGTCTTATTTATATTAACCTTTAAATTCGCTTCCCCCAACCTTCTAAAAATTGTGTCAACATTATTTAAAATCTTTTCTTAGCTACGACCAAGCACAATTATATCGTTTATATAGACGTAACAAATCTTCCCTATAAACTCCTTTAGAACGTCATCGATCATTCTTTGGAAGATCGCTGGAGCATTTTTCAGTCCAAAGGGTAAACGAAGAAATTCATATTTCCCGTTCATCGTTGAAAACGCTGTCTTCGGAATGTCCGACGATTTCATCGGAGGTTAAATTTATTGTTGTGAAAAATTTTGCGTTGCCCAGAATTATTATTACTATTATTTGCTCGCTGGATGCATTGTCGAAGCTATTTATTATATCTTCCACTGGAGTTTGGTCCTCCATGTCGCTCCTTTTTTCCTTTTAGGACGATTCATATAGTTTACCTTTCGTTTTTGTAACGAACCATCTATCTCCATTGGTTCCGATTTGATTTAATGCGGTTTAGGATAAGGCACCGATCTATAGTGGGAACTAAAATTGCTATGCTGATGGTTGTTTTTTTCCTGAAAGTTATTAAACCTTAAAGGATTGATCGGAGGACTACCATGGTAAGGTTTGGATGGTCTAGGTGGAATTACCGTACGTTGTTGAACTGGTACTCTTGTGTGGAGAATATTATTGCCCATGGTCAGATTTCGCAGTTCTAGACAGCCTGAATAAGCTTCTGGCAGCGTTTTGGCCGTTGAATTATTACCATTCAGGAAAATTCAGGGTTGAGGCCTTGTACGAATGTATCCAAGGCTCTATTCCTGTGTGTTGCTATTAAAGCGTTTATAGTTCCTTCACTATACGCTTCTGTTTTGAGCTTGTTAATGATAACGGATAATTGGTGGTTTACGGTTGAATAATATTCGTCCACCTTCTAAGATCAATTCTTTCCAATCAGCTTCAAACACGTCATATGATACCAAGTCTGCGTCCACGTCTTCAAAAACTTTCTGTCTAATGATTTGCATGATGGAACTCTAAATGAGTTTATCTTTCACTATATCGAAATCCTTTAACACCATTTCAACTGAATAAACCCATGAAACATAGTGCAGGGGATTGCCATCGAATGACCGTAATTGCTTGACAATGTCAAGAAGTCTACAAATCGATTTTAAATCCACTTCTGTTCTTGGAAAAAAAATTATCGCCTTTAATATTTCACTCATTTTTATTTAATAATTTTTTTCTTATTCTTGTGCCATAGTACTATAAAATTTTTCTTTAATTTTTCTTATGTATTCTTAGCACTTTTTGTTAGATTTTTCATTAATTAAATTTTTCATTTAATTTTCATAAATGCTTATTATTTCCTTTTATTGATTTCTTCTTCTTCTTTTATCATGTAAATTTTTATACATATAAATTTTTATTTTGTTTTTATACGCCACACGACGTGTAACGACCCGTTGCGATGATTTTCTATATTTATACATCGCGGGAAGTCCGTTTCGTTTTTGGAGATCCGCCTTTATGTTCACGGATACCTACTCGGGAACGTGTTGTTCCACTTTGAATCCGATAACCTTCTGTGAGAATTTCTCATCAGGAATATCTGGTTGTCGAAGGAGGTTTTTTATTGTTTTATGGGTTTTTATTTTTGTTATAGCTCTGGAGGGTCCCTTAGGAATCGAAAAAACGTATTTACTGATTTATTAAAGACACCACTGTTTTATAAGTTAGTCCCTGCTCGGGCGCCAATTAAGAATCGCTAATCGGTTGCGTTAAAAAAATTTTTTGTTCGAGGTTAAAATCACGGCACCGTGTAATGAATGAAACAAATTTAATTTAAATTTACATTAATTTGCATTTATTCAGTATTTATGAATACAGAAAGATAAAATTATAATTAATGACAAAATTACTAATTAAACTAAACCGTACGAGCACGCAGCCAAGACTAACTATTTCCACACAATTCTGTTGGCGACTTGTATGGTCACGTTGCACCAACACGCGCAAGTATCCAGACGCTGATGAAGCATTTATTGCAGGTAAACTAAATGTAATTGGAACAGATACGAGTGCGATTATGAAAACATAAAAAAGAGCTTACGCAGCTATATTAAGTTGGCTGGCAGAGTCACCACTGTTGTTAAGTTGCATATTAAACCAAATAAGAGCAATTAAATAAAAATAAATATATTTTTATTTTTTACGAAATATTCATAGCATAAAAGTCTCTTTAAAGTACTCTTAAACCTTTGACGCATATGGGGCACCGGCGTCCCAAATGTTTAATACACATATTTTTTAATTAAGCAACTTTTAATAATCAATGGCAATGCCAATCGAATAATTATAATTATGCACAAAACTTTGATTCGTCTGAATATTGGAACCACTAGTCATGAAAAGTAAAGTGATTAATTCAGTTTTGTTTTTGTGTAATATGGAACGTTCATTTATACTTCACAGCAAACAGAAATCGTTTTGCAGATTTATGCATAAAATAAGCAATAAAATCTGTTTATCTATTTAAATTTAAATTTTTTATGTCATTCGAGAATGTGCATTTAAATAGCTCCTAGGCGAAATTCTTAGTCCAGAGTTATTGACCCTTAGAGCATATTAAGACACACATTTCCGTAGAGATTTTTACTAATCTACTTAATTTATATTTTTATTTTAGCTATGTTTAAAACAGCTCTTAGTACTTCACAAAATGTATTCAGATTCTGAAAAACTTATAAGTTTTTTGCGTGAAAGTGTTAAAGTTAACTTAGTTTTTGCAAAGGAATTTTAAGCTAATAATCGGTTTTGCATACAACATTGAGGAATTTTGCTTAACGAAGGTTTAACAAGCTTTGCGTGTGGCCGAAAGTATATAAAAACAGTTATAAATGGAAAGAAAGAGTGAATAACAAAATTCCTCAATAACCGATACGGTAGTTAAAGGAATGAATTAATCATAAGCAAAAAATGAGAATTAAAAGAATGAATTGATTAATAAAAAATATAACAATTAAAAATAGTGTTTTTTAAATATAATGATAAAGATCTGAATGAGCATTGTTCCTGAGGAACCCGAATTTCCTTGCACTGCTTATCAAATGGTTCTTTAGAATGCCTTAAAACTGCTGTGCATACATTGTTTATTCTATAAAACACAAGTGCTCTACGTTTTCACTTTAGAATTAGTATTAATTTTTTTTTAATTTAACAGTTGGAATGACTTTGTTCTTTTCTACCGCTTTCTACACACGCTTGTAGGCTCATTGTTGTAATACTACCCTATTTTTGTTTCAGCACAAAATAATACATTATACCAGTAAGTCAAAAGCTTGTTTCTAATGGCAAAGGAAAACGATTTTCTTTGTTTGTGTGTACTGCATTTATATTTAAAAAATGTCGAACCGATTAATGTCAATCAACAACACCACACTCGTCTTCATGCTCTTTTACAAGTTTTCCTGTGGCATTTTCAGAGTTTTGTGCTTTTTTTGTAATAGTTATACGCTATAGTTATAGTTTACTTATAGTGAGCTTTGGGATAATTTTTTACTTCAACTCCGATCTTTTCTTGTGCTTGATTTTGTACATTGTAACTGGTTTTCTTGTTCCATTGAACTAAATAAAATTTGCATAAAATTTGCATTACAAAAAATGATCATCAACTTGTTTGCAAAATTGCAGGAAACAGTACCGATAACAATATATGTGTAAGGGTTACTTGACACTAAAAAAAATGAAGCAATATTTGTTTTTGTTGCATTTCTCTAATAATTTGCAGAAAAAAATGGAAAATATTTTGGTCTTAATCTTTGAAGGTACTGCATAAATTATGTACAACAAAAAATATATAAATATATGAAGTAACAAACCATCCCATTTTATTGCCAATGATATTAAAAAAGCTTAACCCTTCTGCACTCCTTGACCCAACTTCGGCTTTCAGATGCAAAATTTTTCCCTTTTATTGCAAGATATGAACGGTAAACTTGAATTTATCCATTATAGAGTCGAAAATTATGCTTTTAAATGGAAGGAACAAAATATAGTTTTTTCCTTCCCCATCCACATTTCAAAACGCGATTTACAAACATTTGATATCCTTTGGGTCAATATGACCCAACAAGCGATATTGCAAGTTTAATTCCTGCTTACCATCTTTTTCCTATTGAATATAATTGAACTGATTTCATATTCATTTGGAATCATCGATTAATCATTTTTTCAGTAAAATAATCCAAAAATTCGCTTTCATTTAATACTTTTTTATCCAAAATTTTATTACTCGCAAACTGTGGAATGAAAAAAACGGAAAATCAATTTTTTGAGCAACAATAAGTATCAAGCAATTTGCGAGCATCAAGTGCCTACTGTTTAACAGCTCTGAAGATAGAGCAGAAAGAAGACTTCGTGACAAACTAGCACCGATAAGAAACATTTGGGACAAGTGGAGTAATCAGCTCAAAGTTTTTACAATCCACATGAAAATGTTACTGTAGATAAACAATTTGTTCCATTTCGATGCCAGTGCAGTTTAATGCAATACCTCCCATCAAAGCCTTCTAGATATGGCATAACAGTTTGGGCATTTTCGATTCCACAACTAAATATACCTGGAATATGGAGGTGTACACAGGCAGTGCAAAGATATACAGCCAGAAAAAATCAAGGTGAGACTTTTGTACTTCGTATTACATTTGTTATATTTCCACACTTTCAACTTAGGTGAGAGAGTGGTGCTAACATTATCAGACCCTCCGCCAAAGGGATGCACAATTACATGTGACAATTTTTTTACTACATATACTCTTGCTATTCAACTAGTCTGTCGGAATATTACATTATTTGGCACTGTCCGTAAAAATAAAACTTTTTTGCCATCAAAATTTCTTGATATGAAAAAGGCCCGTATTCTATGTAAAAAAAATGCGTTCTCCTCTTAAGTTCTATTCATCATTCAGCCGATGTAAGAGATGATGGCAAAAAAAATCTGAAATAATACACCATTACAACCAAACGATAGCTGGAGCTGATGCGCTTGATCAACTAGTTGATAATTACACATGTAAGCGCATTTCTAAGCGATGACCTGTTGCCTTATTTTCAAATATGATAGATTTATCAGTATATAACTCCTACATCATATGAACTGATATGATTACTGCCTGGAATTCCAATAAAAATTTCAGACGCAAGCTTTATCTGTCAAATTTAATTTTATTTTATATATGTATGTATTTTTTTTTAATCATTGCTCAAGAAGGACTTATTTATTTTAGTTTTAATTTTTTTTATTATTTTATTATACTAAATAAAAAGTTGTGTCATATTTACCCAGAGAATCATAGGGATGCCGAAGAGTTAAAAATATGATGAGTGTATACTAATTTTTGACATACTGTATGTATATAATTTTATATGAGTTAGAGTATTATTAATTTGAATACATTAAGAAAAAAGAATTTTTAGTTCTTTTAATTTTTTTATTTATTTATATTTCAGTTGCGTCTTTGCGCAAAAACTAAACTAAACTTAATAAACTGAATTAACTTATATACTAATTATGGATTGCAATACCAACAGTGGCGTAAATCGGAAATTCGGCTACTTGTGCTGCAATGCCAATAGTGGCATGATCCAATTCTTGGAATTCAGTTTGCTTCTGTTCTAAGTGTATTTCTTAACATAATTTGGCAACACGTGCCGGAAGTTGTCGGTGCTAACAGAATATTGTTTACTGGAAAGAATGGTTATTCTGCACTTTTGCTTTTGTAGGAAAAAGTGCATTATGTTTTTTAATTATAATTTAACAGGGTATGAATCTATGTGGTGTTAACTTATATAAACGGTGGTCCGACCAAGATGCACGATTATCTTAATAATATTTATTATGATAGAAGGATCTATTACAATTATGTGTCAAACAAAATATCGCCCAAATGCTCGCCATGGCTATGGTGGCATATCTCTATCTGTCGGTTCATATTTTGAATGACTCTGAGACTTAATTGAGGTCCAATGTCGTTAATGTGCCGAATTATCTTATTCTTTAGCTATTGAATCGTTCTTGGCTTATTGACGCACACTTTTTCTTTTAAATATCTCCAAAGAAGGAAGTCCAAAATTGTCAAATCATGGCTATTGAATTTCTCGCGCAAAAGCGCCATTGTGCGGCACCATCCTGTTAAAACCACATATTGTCCATGTTCATATCCTCAATTTCTGGCCACAAGATGTCAATAATCATCTCGCGATAGCGAACACCATTAACAGTAACAGTTTGGCAGACATCAGTTTCGAAGAAGTACGAACAACAGCAATGTTTTCCGCATAACAAACTGAGCGAGCATGCACAGGTGTTTCCACATTTCCTACAAACCCGATTTGATGAAATTTGGGCACAATATTCCCGATTGTGGAGACATTTGGTCGATTATGCTAACCAAAAAATCACGAAGTACACGAAATACATTTTGATTTGAACGCCTATTGTGTACCTCTCCATGGTTGAATTTGTCAAACACTGAAACACTGAACACTTGAAGTTAAGGTGTGACTCACAATCAACATCGTGCATTATAGTTGGACCACCATATATTTTTTTTCTCCTCGGATCGTCAATGTAACAAATGAGGAATTATGTGTATGTTATGAATACCCGTAATAATTCTATATTAGGATCAATAGTTTCAGTTCAATTTTGCTTTAAGAATTTTTACCATGAAAGAAACTTAAATTTTAAATTTAGAATTCAGTTCCATAATTAAATATATTGCAATATAAGCGTACAATCTGTAAAGTGTGTCCAAAACTACGCTGGTTATATTCTCAACGGTTAATTCAGGCAACTCAGGACCCAATCAACTGTTCTGAAAAAATTTTTAGTACGATTGTTGTACAATCAAAAATATCAAAAAAAAAAAAAAAAGTCGTTGAGAATAGATTACTTTGGATTCTTTTTGATTATTTTGTAGTAATTGCCAGTAATCCTGATTATTTTATATTGCTAGTAATCCTAATAAATTAGTAATTAGCTATAAATCAAATTCACAATACATGATTTCTATTTTAGAACGTACTTTTTAGCCAATTAGCATTTATTTTAAAGAAATACGAATTGTATTGTGCAAATCCGCCCAGCGTTTATAAAAGATACAAAAAAATCGCTTGTAAATTGCTTTTCGCACTTGTTCGATTTCATTAATCGTAAGTTATTTGCTTTTATAAAGTCATTTAATAAATCAAGATTATTACTGCAATTAATAAGTTCCATACATAATTCACTATATGACACAGGAAATAAACTTATTAGTGAAATTCAGTCTTCTTAAGACTGTGATGATGAATAAGGTTGCAAAAAGTACCATAGCTCTGATTGTGTAACTCAATTTATAACATTTATAAATTTTTATGAACGAAAACTATTTGAACTGTCCTCATTATGCATGAACACAGTGACAACAGTGATAATATTAATATTAACTGGCAAGTTGGTGCTTCGCCAATAATAAAAAACAACAATCGAAAAACAATAATCGAAAATAAAAAACAATTTATTATATGTAAATAAAAATAAAGTCATAAAAATTAGAACTCATCTTTGAATGCTTGCATTTCAATCTAAAAACAATGATGCTAGTACATCAAAATAATGAAAAATAAATATAAATAACATAAAAACAAACAATACAAATCGTTTTGCTAGGCTTGATAAAAAAATTATCTCACTGACTCTGAAGACAAACACGAAAAAAACTACAATAGTGAACCTAAACCTCTATCTATATAACATATATTCCATTTGTCATTGATGGAATGATTAAAACAATTTCTAATGTTATTCCTTCGGCGGATTACACTGGTCTACAAAAAACAAAAAATGTTCTGGCCTTTAAGTGAAAGGCCAATGTTTAGGAACAAAATTTCAAAAAAAAAGAAAACAATCATATTTTTATAACTCCTATATATAACTCTATTTTGAGATTAAATCATTTTCTTCGCAATGAAAATGCGCTGAGATAGCAATGGTACGTAAACCTGAAAAGCCTGAAAATGTTGTTGCTTTGTACCATCCAATAAGTTTATTAGCTACATTCTCCAAAATCTTTGGAAGAATATTTCTGAGAAGACTGCAGTCGATACTGAAAAAATTCAATATAATTCCAAACTATCGATTTGGATTCAGACCTAAGCATGGCACACCAGAGCAATGTCATCGTATAATTAATTATATACGAGACTCCTTAGAGAACAAAAAATATTGTTCAGGTGTATTTTTGGATGTACAGCAAGCTTTTGATAAAGTGTGCCACGGAGGGCTGTCTTACAAGCTTAAAAAACTACTTCCAACGCACCTTACCTTACCTTACTAACTTATATTGAAATCATATTTACTCAAAAATTTATCACATCAACAAATTTATCACACCAACGCTAGTGTTCCAGAAGGAGGTGTCTTAAGGCCAGTTTTATATACAATATTTACTTCTGACATGCCAGTCATAAATAATATTTTGGCTGCAACATACGCGATGATACTGCAATAATAGCAGCTAGCACAGATGCGAGTGATGCTCCTACACTACAGCAACAACTTAGAGTAATTGAAAGTTGTTAACTGAAAGGAAAATAAAAATAAGAACAGAAAAATTGTCACATGTTACAAAAAAAAAAAAAAAACGTCACATGTTACTCTACGCCTCGGAAATTGTTCTAATGTATTCCTTCATAACAACCAAATACCTCAACGTGAAACAGTCAAATTTTAGGTCTGCACATCTATCGCAGACTAACATGCAAAAATCATGTTAAAGCAAAAAGACTTCATCTAAATCTAAAATATAAGCGCTTACTGTGGTTACTCGGTTCAAGACAAAATAATCTTAGTCTAAGACAGGGGTAAGCAACCTTTTTACTCGACGGGCTAATTTAAATTTTTTGGAGGGCCTTGCATAAAGTAACACTTTTTAGTAATTTACAAAATTTTATTTATAATAAACATTAATGTAAAAAATAAAAAAATGTAAAAAGAAATAAAAATTTCACACACAGATTTTAATGCAAAAAAGGCAAGTATTTTTAGTGAAAAATTTGGCACTATTTTTTCGATACAAACTGATCGATATCAGCTGGAATTGATGAGATGGCTACACGTACGCAGCTTTCTAATCGTGCATCACTTAGCCTTGATCGGTGGTCGTTTTTGATAAATTTCATGGTTGAAAATATTTGTTCGCAAACATACGTACTTCCAAACAGAGACATCATTTGCTTTGCATTTTTCGTCAAAAGCGAAAATTTCTCAGGGTTTACATATGATTTATAAAAGTTTTCGATGTATACTGAAAGAAATACATCTTTTAAATCGGTATTATTCTTCCATTTGAAACTTGCCTTTTATGTTATATTCTTTTAAAGTCGACACAGTTTCTGAGCATATTAAGCATACAGCTTTATTTTTGGCGAAAGTGAAAAAATAACCAAACTTCCACTTTTCTTGGAAATTCCTGTGCTCATCCACAATCGTCAGTTTTTTTGTTTTCTTTTCAGACATTCTATTACGGAAAAAAATTTTAAAGTTAACAAAGTTTGGGGAAAAACTTAATTTTGAGTAAAGAAATCTCTAATATTACTTTTTCGACAATAAAATTTTACTAATTTTTTCAAGAAATACACAAATTGTTAGTTAACAGCTTACCAGTCTGACTAATTGTGTGACAGAAGTAAACACAAATAACCACAGAGTCGATGCGTTCGTATTTGATGTTTGAACAAAAGGGAAATCCCCCGTTTTACATTAAAAAGAAATATGTATGCACAAATTCGTGTCGCCAGCACTTCTTTTCAATTTCGCGTTATACAAGTCACAGTTTCACGATGAACTGTAACGGAATTCTAATTAAATCGTGTTGTAGAAATACCGCGTTATGCGGGTTTCCCGTAATTAATTTTATAATAATATAGCCGCCAGACGATATGAGTTTTCTTGCATAAAATTTAACTTTATGTACATATGTATATATATGCAGAGAACATAAAAGAGTAAACATGTTCATGTACTTGATATATGTTTTAATTTCTTGTTCGTAACTTTTTTTACAATTTTTTAATTTTATTTTTTAATATGAATTAATGCTGAAAGCTGAAAAGAGACAAATATATAAAAATTAAAAAAAAAAACATTAAACGGAAATGCAAATTTAAACAAGAATAATAAAAATTCTTGCACAAAATCTTTTACCGTCTAGGCTGGGAAATATTGATGGGAGAAAGTAAATAAAATAAACCAAATTTTAAAAATGCTTGGCGAGCCGCAATGACATGTTAAACGGGCCGCAGGTAGCCCGCGGGCCGCGTGTTGCTCATCCCTGGTCTAAGAATATATAAGGTGATGCTAAACCAGTATGGACGTATGGTGGTATACAATTGTGGGATACTGCCAGTAACTCCAACATTGAAATATTACAAAGATTTCAATCTAAAGTGTTAAAATTCTTTGTTGACTCCTGGCATATAACGAACAAAGCTATTCACGACGACTTAGCAGTACCAACGGTTAAGAATGAAATGAAACGATTCATCAAGAATTATATGAATAAACTAAGCAACCATGATAATTTGTTAGCCATAATGTTATTTGAAGATAATAATTAAGTTCACAGACTCAAAGGAAAACACATTAGATTTGCCTTTCTGAAATATGGAAATATTTTGTATATATTGCTTGTACATATTACTAATAAGTTAGGTTTAAGATATTGAAATACATATCGTCGGTGCGACGTCGTAAACACCTACATATGTGTAAGTTTTTATTATTTTTATTATTTATTTTATTTCTAAAAGCTTATTGAGTTATGCATTTATCCATTTTAGCATTTCGCGTTATTTCTACCGGTTCAAAAGTTAGCAAAAACTCCTATGTGTAATTTATAGTAAACAATCCATCAAAAACTCCTATGTGTTTTTTTTCATATAACTGTTTTTGATTTAAATTTAAAATTTATAGATATGTCTTGGGTTTTATAGTAAATTAAAGTTCTTCGACCTTACTTCCGTAATCGTTTTAATATGATTTTGATTTAATTTTAAAGTAAATATCCGAAGTGGACCACAAAAAATGGAAGAGGGAGGTGAAAATTTTATTTGAAGAAAGAAACGGAAGTTTTTGAAGCAGTCGAACATGAAGAAAGTGATACTGATAAATATGTTGAAGTATTGCCAAAAACAGAAATAAAAAATAAACAAAGAATTACGAATAATGGGTAAAAGATATTGAGAAAAAAAAAGGCCAGAAAACTAAAATGTAAATCTTGCCCCCATTTAGCGCACATGAAAACATAAAGAACTTTTCGTTGCGGTGCTATTGATGAGGATTGTGGAAAGTTATGTTTTAAATATATATATAATGGATTTAGTGCAACTTCGTAAAAATCCAATTAGAAGAGGGTTAACTTCGGTAAAGCGAAAAAGATTGTGTCACTGACTGCTATTTACCATCTGCAAACAGAGAAAAGTTTCGAGTGTGCAAAAAAATTTTTATGGCGATTTTTGATTTGAACGATAGTACTGTTTAAAGCTAAAGATAAAAAGATATCAAACAGAAAAGTCATACCATCAAAATCAGAATCTGTTATTAAATGGTTAGATATTATCCAAAAAGTGCCAAGACACTATTGTAAAGGGTCCGCCAAATAATTTTTTTTTAAATGCTATAAAAAAAACTGCTGAATATTTTCTCAAATTTCTTTTTTTATATGAAAGTACAATCCTTCCGGTTAATAATGGAAAATATATCATTCAAATGGCTACCTCGGCTGGCCATGCAGTAGCCTACACGTTCGGTCCAATATTTAAGCACATTATCGATTGAGTGCTTTGGCTTCACGAAAATTGTCCTTTAAAACGTCAATTGTCTCTGGCTTGTTGGCGTAACACTTATCTTTGGCGGCACCCCACAAATAATAGTCCAACGGTGTCAAATCGCAGCTCCGAGGTGGTCAAACGACATCAGCTCTGCGGCTGATAATGCGATCTTCAAAAACAGGGCGCAAAACATCGAGTGTAGCTTCGGCTGTGTGGCACGTAGCGCCGTCCTGTTGAAACCAAATGTTGCTAGTATCCTCCTCTTCAATTTTTGTGAACAAAAATTCGTTCAACATGGCCCGATAACGATCGCCATTGACTGTAACGGCCACTCTTTGCGCATTTTTGAAGAAAAATGGCCCAATTATGCCTCTGGACCAAAATCCGCACCAAACAGTGACGTGTCTTGGGTGTATCGGCTTTTCAATGTATGCTTGCGGGTTTTCTGTGCGACAATTTTGCTTGTTTACGTACCCGCCAAGATCAAAATGAGCTTCATCTGAAAAGATGATTTTTTTGGCAAAATTTTCAAAGTAGTGTCGCAATATTTCCCAGCGTTGTTCAAGCGTATACACAACCATATTCGATCAGCGGATGGATAAAACTAATTATCTGTCAAATCAGACATGATCTAAGTGTTACCATTCACGAAATAAGCACTAGTTGAAAAAAACGTTAGATGGCGGACCCAATAACTCTCTTAAACCCCTAAATCAACGGGTGTATGTAGACTTTTTCCTTGACTGTGTGTATGATTATTATTGCAATTATGATAAATTTCTGTATTTCTCGCATAAGGTAGCCAGATTTAATTGACAAAAAACGTATATTGGGGGAAAATGTGCAGTACAATTAATAAAAAAGTACATTGATTTTTTAGATCAAAACGCCTTAAAAATTCATTAAATAACATGGAATAACAATTAATAAATTAAAGAATATAAAAATGCGATAATTTCCAATATTAATTCTACCGAATACTTAGCTAAAGTGTAACTGTACGGTTACATTGAGGAAAATATTGGCCAAACAGCGTAACCATTACTTTATATAAACATTTTATGGAAATTTATAAATTTGAAAAAACAAATAATGAAAAATAGTGCTTACGCTTTTTACGTCGAATATTTTCAACAATGAGACCATACTTTTCGCTAAAATTTTAGACAATTTGATTTTACCACAAATAAAATTTGAAGCCACATTGCTCTATCAATCTTAGATCAATAAAAGTCTGAAAAAAGGTGTCATATGGACTCTAAAACGGCGTGGTAAGTATATATGTATTTTATCGGTATGTTTCAAGAAATTTTATTTATTTTTTTGGCTAAAAAACTTGTATTTTTATTAAAAACGTGCAACACAAAAAAAGTACAAGTAGCTTAAGAAGTACTTTAGCTTATTTTTGTAGGTGTTATGCAGAAAGCAGTACATTGACTAAAAGAAAGTTCAGGTACTGCTGAAAAAAGTACGTCTGGTTGCCCTACTGTTGTAGAGCGTCTATCAAAAGAACATATGTACGTAGAAGACGTATTGAATTCAAAAGCGCACATGCACAGAGTATATCTTGAATGGTGTAAAAATATTAACGAAGTTACAGTCATGAGAAAAAAGTTCTGTGAAATTTTGCAGTACAAGCAAATATCAATTTTTAAGTCACGTAAGGACAAAAGTGACATTTGCGTTGGAAGAATATAATATGCATATCGCTAAAAAATGGCTGTTGACAATATGTCGGCTGACATATTAATTGTTACCATGAATATGCAGTGTATTCTCTTATGCCCAAAGCTGCTTGTTTCGGAGCAGTATTACAAAAAGAAGTTATAACTTCATAGTTTAAAGATTATGTTAAAAATACTAAGGAAGTCCCCTTATATGTATGACATGAAGGAAAAGGTGGTGTTACTTCCAATAATATTACTTCTTTAGTTCTTCACTTTTTGCAATATTATTTTTTTTCAAACAAAAAGATCGTTCTGATTTCGGGTGGATGTACTTATTAGAATAGAAACGAGATATTGAGCAGTGCGCTAGCAAATTTTTCAGCATTAAGTGGCATAGAAATTTAACGAGTTAAACTGAAAAAGGGCCATACCATGATGGAAGTAGATAGTGTCCATTCTATACTAGAAAAACTATTTAACCCACGAATATACTCTCCCGGTGACTACATTAGTCGAATGACCTTATATAATTAATTATTTAGAATATATATTTTACAAGAACTACAAAATTCATTCAGGAAACTTTACTTCAATCAGGCCGGAAAAAAATCTGGTGAACCCGCAGTGTGTGATATTCACGCACTTCTTTACGCGAATAACTCAGTTATGTATAAAATTCGTCATACCGATGAGTGGAAACATTTAACTCAAAAGAATAATCAAACTGAGAAAGTCACTTACAAATCCCTGTATGAGAAACCTCTAAAAATTGAGAAATCTAAATATAATAGTTTAAAATCATTTACGCAATATATGCATATAGATTATAACAGTTTTTCCAGCGGTGTTCACCATTAGATACAGGAGGGAATATCCTTCGAACTTAATTTAACATACATACACTTATCCATCCATATAAAATTGTATTTATTTAAAATTATTATGATTTAGTTTTATATTCTTTGTTATTGAATTAAGTTTTTAAATAAATTGTCCTATGTTTTCATCTATTAATTAATTAATTTTTTGCACTTTTCTCTAAAAAATACTTCGCGATCTTTAATTTAGACATATCAAGCTGAATTTCAACATAACACGATTAGTACTCACTGAAGCTCATGCTAACCATTTGTATCATGTTGCTATATCATATCTATAAGGATTTTTTTATCTACCTTTTTTAATTTTGTCGGTACGGGTGACTACAAAATTGTTAGACATGTGTTAAAAAATGTATACAGGTCTTAATTTTACCTTTTATTTGTATGTTAGTTGCAATTTGTTACTTTTCAACAACACATTTTTTTCAAAAATCAAAACATGTGTATTATATATATTTGTTTTAGTCATTAACAAAATGTCCGACGAAAAATAACTTAAATCAAGGAAAAAAGTGTGCATACACTCTACGATTTTGAAGTTTTAGGGAATTGGTGGCGAGATTTTAAAAAGCTGTTATACCAATGTTTAAAGTATTTATACTTAAGATTATCTGAAGAACAAAATATAAATCAGAGGTTATTAGCGAAAAACATAATAATTAGCAGGAAAAAATTCAACGTGCAACTACTAATATAGAAAAGAAATTTGAAAACAAAGAAACGAAAGAATAGTTAACTTTTCTGCCTAGTTGTAGTTGTTGCCGTTCTATTTTTATTTACTATATTTCTGCTGACGTTTGTTGTTGTCGATTTAGTTGTTTGTAAATAGCACGTATAATTGTTTTTGCGGCTTTTGTTTATTTTTTTGAGCAATGTAATAAACGCATGGATGTCCAACCTGATTTTTGTAACAATATATAATGTTTAGGTGTATTGCTGTTCTCGAGGAAGAACAGCAAGAAATTTTATTATATATTTTGTAAAATTTATGAATTATCTCTTTGATAGATTGTAAATAACGTTCATTTGGAACAATTTGTTAAATTTTATTATCAATTGATTGTATTACTCAAATCTTTAGAATTACGGTTAGTCTATTGTTAAGAAATTGTTGATATAATTAATAACTGCAATGTCATTAAAAGAATTTTATCCTGAATGTATGCAACAGATTTCATACAAACCTCCTCTGCATATTCGTGACCTTTTTCAGAAAATTTATAAGTTTGTTTAGCGATGGTGAAATTTGGTGGATTTTTCTGTTTAGCTAAATTCAACGAATATACTTTGCTCCTTCACTTGGTACCAGTAGGTAGACGGAGCTAACATATTTTTCCATTGAGAAATGCCAACGGCGAATCTTTTAATGCCATTTTAAGTCGCTTAATCCACTCAACTACGTATGCGATAATAATAGTTAATTAAAGTGAAATTAATTCAATTCAAACAGCACTCAAATGTCGTCTGTAAAAATATATTTCACATATAAGCTACTGAGTTGCATAAAAATTTTCATCAGTTTTCGCATGGCGTAATAAATAGGGTGCATGCGGATCTACAACAATTTGAACAATTATATGAACAGAAATCAGTTTGTTTTTGTCGTGGCACAATAAATAAGGTACATGCAGATCTACAACAATTTAAACAATAACAACAGTCAATTTGTTTTTGTATTATTTTTTTGTTTTTTGTCAACCAGTTCGAATGCATTAGTGACAGCTGATAAAGCATGGGGTTGCCAGAAGTTTTATTTTATCAGTAAGTACAGATTTTTCTAAACCACAGCGGAAGTATTTATTGGAAATTTTACCGAATTTGTTCGAGAAAACTGGAAGTTTAAAAATTACAAAAAATTTTGAAGTAGAAGCGTATTTAAGAATTTTGAGAAAATATGCAATTTTTATAACACATTCAGACGTTTTAACTGATATATTTTTTATATTTAATGTTTTTGAATTAAAGAAAAGAGAAAAATAAACGAAAAATTGTACACAAAGGACTAAAAAAACTAGAAACACATTTAACTTGTTTATAGAAGTACATATCCATGTATATAGTTTATATATATATATTTTTTTTTTGTAAAATCGCTACAAAAATGACGCTATCTTTCGGATCAAATGCAATTATTAATTTAATAAATTTTTTTAATATAGAATAATAATAGAATAGAATAGAATAGAATAGAATAGAATAGAATAGAATAGAATAGAATAGAATAGAATAGAATAGAATAGAATAGAATAGAATAGAATAGAATAGAATAGAATAGAATAGAATAGAATAGAATAGAATAGAATAGAATAGAATAGAATAGAATAGAATAGAATAGAATAGAATAGAATAGAATAGAATAGAATAGAATAGAATAGAATAGAATAGAATAGAATAGAATAGAATAGAATAGAATAGAATAGAATAGAATAGAATAGAATAGAATAGAATAGAATAGAATAGAATAGAATAGAATAGAATAGAATAGAATAGAATAGAATAGAATAGAATAGAATAGAATAGAATAGAATAGAATAGAATAGAATAGAATAGAATAGAATAGAATAGAATAGAATAGAATAGAATAGAATAGAATAGAATAGAATAGAATAGAATAGAATAGAATAGAATAGAATAGAATAGAATAGAATAGAATAGAATAGAATAGAATAGAATAGAATAGAATAGAATAGAATAGAATAGAATAGAATAGAATAGAATAGAATAGAATAGAATAGAATAGAATAGAATAGAATAGAATAGAATAGAATAGAATAGAATAGAATAGAATAGAATAGAATAGAATAGAATAGAATAGAATAGAATAGAATAGAATAGAATAGAATAGAATAGAATAGAATAGAATAGAATAGAATAGAATAGAATAGAATAGAATAGAATAGAATAGAATAGAATAGAATAGAATAGAATAGAATAGAATAGAATAGAATAGAATAGAATAGAATAGAATAGAATAGAATAGAATAGAATAGAATAGAATAGAATAGAATAGAATAGAATAGAATAGAATAGAATAGAATAGAATAGAATAGAATAGAATAGAATAGAATAGAATAGAATAGAATAGAATAGAATAGAATAGAATAGAATAGAATAGAATAGAATAGAATAGAATAGAATAGAATAGAATAGAATAGAATAGAATAGAATAGAATAGAATAAATAGAATAAGTTTTGTGTATCGTTACATATTTAAAATAGCTTTTTAATTAGATACGTACTATTGTTTTATAAATGTACTGATTTTGATGTTTGTAATTTTAAATCTGGCAGCCCAGATTTGAATTTTAAAAATTGCGGGTGTAAACATGTAAATTAAAGAAGAAAAAGTAAACAAACTTTGGCAGCTGAAAGTTGGAAACATGCATGAGCAAGAATATATATACATATGTAGACTCGCAAGTATCTTCTTTAGTGTGCCCTGGTTTTTGTGTTTTTATTTGAACCAGTGCAAATATGTCAACGAAAGCTCGAGAAAAATAGAGTTGTCAGACGTTCGGTTAGGTCAGTACATGTACTGATTTTTGCTTAATTTTTGTATTTTTTTTTTTTTTGTATAGGTTTTTTTTCTTAAATTTTTTGCATCGACGTAATAAAGAATTCTCCATAAATATAAAATATTTTTCAAAGTAAACTGGTAAAATGCATTATTTATCATATCTTTTGAATTAAGTTTAGACTTGTCAGCTAACATTAATAATTTTTTAAAAGCTAAGTATGAAGCTGGTTGTTTCGAATTAAATAATATAACAAGTGTATCTGTTAAAAAATTTTATTTGTGGAAAGATGTTATGGAGATTTAATACCTACATAGGTAGACGAGATATTTTCAGTTAAAAATATTGATATAAATCTTTTTATTGATGAGTATTTATCAGAACTTTTACCAGATCAGTTCAGAAAAGCTGGAATTTTTTAACTTTAAAAAGGTTTGAGGTTTTTACTGAATTAAAGAAAAAATAAAAATAAAGTAAAAAATATAAACCAAGAAAGAAAAACTTGAAATATATTTAACCTGTGCATGTATTTGGTTTGTAAAATTTTATTAGTAAAGTTAAATAAAAATTATTTTGCAACGATTATTAATAAAAATATTCTTTTTAAAGAGTTCTAAATGGAATAATTTCAGTTTGTCGTTACATAGTTAATTTAATTAGTTAATTTTTAATTTGATACCTACTATTCTTTTAGAAATGTAAAGACCCTGTTATGTGCTGATTTCATTAATTTCGAATCTGGCAGCCCCATTTTTACATATTTACGCACATGAATATATATATATATATATATATATATATATATATATATATATATATATAATATATATATATATAATATATATATAATATATATATATATATATATATATATATATATAATATATATATATATAATATATATATATATATATATATATATATATATATATATATATATATATATATATATATATATATATAGATATACATATATATACTCATCCTGAGTTTTCGTGTAACAATATTTAAGTGACTTCAACAGGTTTAAGAATGAACATTATTTTTTGTTAAGAAAAAAGATTATGAAATTTTATTAGTCAAATTTTTCTCTATAGAACGGCATCATTAGAATTTTAAAAAATAATTGTCAAAAAAAATGTTTTTTTGTCAACAAAAAACTACTGTGCGCTGCTATACCTCCCCGCTTAATCAGAATTGAAAGAATTTCTTCTGCAGATGTGTCTCAGTTATTACAGTCCAAAAAAAAGGGTACCATGGTTTAATGCTGCCTCTCTGTTGAAAGTTGAGATGCGAAACACTGAGAGTGTTATTAAGGACACAGGCATACAACAAAAGCGGCCCATGTTCGAACCCCAGCAGAGGACATTACGAACAAAATTAATTGCAGCTTCGAATGTTTAATAAAGAGATTTCAACCTCGCTCCAAACAAATCAATTTAAAGAAGCCCCTCTGACCATTTAGCTTACCTCTTGCGATGATTACAAACATCTAACGAATGATCAAGATAAAGCGCCATCCACTGGGAGAAAATTACAATGCTATGTAAGGATGACTATCACCACTTAGCAAGGATCTTCAGCACTACACACAATCATATGGAGGCGACCTACAGTAGATTAATCATCTACTTTGTTTGAAAATCAACTTGATTACTTAAACTGATACAAAGCAGTGAATGCTTTGTTGAAAGCCAATATGCTCCATAGAAGAGTAACGAATAATAATCAATGACCCAAAAAAAAACCCAAATTAGGCACCCGAGATTGATAATATCAGCAATAAAATGATGGAGCAGGCCAAAAGAATTATTCTATTTGTAGTAGTCCCAGTTTAAGTGCAAATGTTAGAATGTGGATCTTCTTATTCATTTAAATCATTTATGCACAATTAACACATTTATAAAACTTTGAACAAATGCACAAATGATACATACATTTAAAAGAAGGATTATGTGTGTGTTTTTTTTTAGTTCAATATTTCTTTTTATTCCACTCATTTCAAAATTCAAAAAATATTTTACCTTCTGTGCACATTTCTTTCCAATGTTATTGTTGACATATTTAAGTTTAAAAACTGTGTTGAAGATATATACGATATCTCGTATATTTTTTTAATTTTTTGTAAGGCAATATATAGAAATACTTTTGTTGCCAGTAATTACAGTGAGGATCCAATTTAAAATATTGAAAAAATATATTGTTATGTTTTAATCTTTTGTAAAAGTTTGCGTTCTTTTAAATTGCGTATTGATTGCCATAACCCATAGAACCCATATAATAGTTACCTTCGAACGAACCGATATTTCCATAAGAAACCTGCGGCATTCGTGGACTAGGATATACGTCGAGGTGATATTCGTAAGAGACCTTATCGCAGCCCGACTGTTCGAAAAGATCAGAAGATTGTCAAGGAAAATCCCTCGGTCCAACAAGTATTGTACGATCCTCAGTATAGCCACGACCTTCGCCTGAAACACACTGCAATAATCAGGCAACTTATAAGACAGCCTTGTGTCAGAATTCTTTACGAATATACCACATCCACTCTGCCCTGCGTCTTAGAGCCGGCGGTATAGACCTCAAGGGTATACTGAGGGAACTTCCGTCCGTCAGACCTGAATTCCCTAGTGGGTACATTAAAGTGAAATCTCTCGAGAAAGTTATGAGGAACCATGTAATCGATCCGAAGATGTGCGAGATCCCCAATAATCGCAGCATGACCGAAGTCCAGATTTGGCCAAGAGTTAGCTGCATTCTGTCTTACCGCCACCAACTTAGCCCTCTGCTTCAGAGGAAGGTCGGTAGGGAGTCAATTAAGCATAGCAAATAATGCTTTGCTTGGAGTGGAGTGAAGTGCACTGATGATCAGTACGGCAGCTTGTCTGCGTACCCTATCAATCACCTTACAGTAACACTGATATCTGCACCGAAGTCCAGATTTGGCCAAGAGTTAGCTGCATTCTGTCTTACCGCCACCAACTTAGCCCTTTGCTTCAGAGGAAGTTCGGTAGGGAGTCAATTAAGCATAGCAAATAAGGCTTTGGTTGGAGTGGAGTGAAGTGCACTGATGATCAGTACGGCAGCTTGTCTGCGTACCCTATCAATCACCTTACAGTAACACTGATATCTGCACCGAAGTCCACCTAACATTAGCACCGTAAAGTAGAGTTTCTTCTACCACGGCCTTATTACGCCAGTAGGTGGTGGCAGGTTTGAGTTCCCATATTCTGCCTACGGCCCTCTTACAAGTGTTCGCCTTTTTCACCATATCTATTACGTTATCTCTCCAGGTAAGCTTTGGGTCAAGAATAACCCATAAATACTTTACCTTTACCAAGTCTCGGCATACTAAATACAGGTATCTTGTATCGTCTGGTAAAGAGCATAAACTCCGTTTTATGGGGGTTGACGCTTAGACCGCACGAAAAGCACCATTTCATTACAACTTTAAGGGCCTGATTATACCTCGATGAGAAGGTATGCGGATCGATACCCGACACTAGAATTACCAGGTCATCCGCATAACCAATGACCCTAAAACCACATCGCCGCAGATTCCCCAACAGCCACTCTACAGCGATGTTCCACAGCAAAGGCGAGAAGACATTCCCTTGTGGGATTCCTCTATTCCTGCTGTAATAATCCTCTCGGTCAAAAGACCTTGCACAAACCTCACCAGACATTCGCTTACATTACGCGCCTCTGGGCCCCAACAAACGCCGTAGAATGGACATTGTTTAAAGCCCCCTCCACATCGATAAATGCCGCTAGTGAGTAAAGTTTACTCTGCAGAGCCTTCTTAACACAGCCTACTAAGGAACTCAGTGCAGTCTCAGTTGACCGACCCCTCGGGTAGGCGTGCTGAGCACTATTGGGAAGCGTAGGAAAATATTTGGATCGTACTTTGTTATACAGAATCCTCTCCAAGGTTTTCAAAAGGAAACATGTCAAGCTTATGGGCCTGAGATCCTTCGCGGTGGAAATAGAGGGTTTTTCTGCTTTGGGGATAAAAACAACCTTTGCCTCCCTCCATCTAACTGAGCTATTAGGGTACTGAAGACAAGTATAATAAATTTTCTGCAACCAAGGAATCAGATGTCTCCTGAAGGTCAGCAGGTATGACGGCGTCAGTAAGGTGATTATATATCTTTTAAAAAAGTTGATGGCCCATTGAAGGTTGCCATCGCTCAATTCAAGAGTAACTTGCTGGGGAGTTGCAATTGCGTTCAATATTATCCGGAAAATGTACATCAAGGAGAACCTTCAAGGTCTCCTCATTGAAAGTAGTCAAGAAATTATCCCCAGACCGTATAGACTCCATAAGATAGCCGGTCTTCGTGAGAAGTTTGCAAAGTCTGCCTCAGTGGATTCCTCAATTTTCCCACAGAAGCTTCTCTCTGCCTTCCTAATCATCCCCTTAAACTCCCGTAGCTTAGACTTGTAAACAGCCCAGTCGCCTTCAACTTAGCCTCGTTAACCACCCTTCTGCACTCGCCTCTTAAGGCCGCTATCTCAGGACTCCACCACTGAGGCTTAGCTTTGCTTTTTGGGATTTTCGCTTTGCAGGCCTTATTGGTGGCTGTTCATCTATAGGTGTCCGTCAATCTATCTACCGTCTTTTCAAGGCTAGCCACGTCATATATGCAGGGTTGGCAACCCACTGGGTAACACAATTTAACCCTACTGGGTTTTATGTTTAAAGAAACCCAGGTGGGTTTTCTATTTAAAGGTTTTTGTTGTTTATATAGAACAAAAATATTACAAATTTACGTATTGGGAGTACAAATTAATTCGTTCCCTTTTTTAGCTCAAAAATGTTAATGAATTAACAATTTAATCAAAATAAAAAATTATCAAATCACTGGCTTACATCTTTCCTCCATTTCTTAGCTAATATCCAAGTCCAGTCTTAGGTGCAATTTACATATAAATAATTAAAAAATTCATATTTTAAGGGATGATAATTATAAATACCGTACAAACGTGTTTCTCTCAGAGAAAAATAAATTAAAAAATAAAACTTGATCAGTATTATATTCTTCAATTGCCGCACAAGAATACAATAAATATTGGGGACATTTATATTAATGCATGGTTGTCTTTAAAGGTTTCACACGACTGTCGCACGAGGGTTGCATTTGGTGGAGATAAATAAGCACAATAATGTTGTAAATTGCCGTATTAGCCAATAAATTGTGTAATCACAATATTGGCATATAAAACATAACAATATACGAGTATAAAAACATTTTGTAAAGAAAATTCTGTAGGAACACATGGAAGATCTTGAAAATGTGAAACATGCATTTACATATGTCTAACATCTGTGTACCATAATTAGCTGTCAAAATAAATAAAAAACATTTAAAAATAAAAAAAAAACAAATATTCATTTTTTCGCCCTAATATTACGTTAGCTGGTATTTGTTATGTACACATACATATGTATATGCACATATTAAAAACACTATCAATAAATATTAGAATAGAAAATACTACATGAAAGTAGAATTTAGAAAAAAATTTCTTTTTTAAAACGTTAATAACAACTCAAATAAGTATGGCATTGGCAGGGTGTTCGTAGTAGCCTTAACACAAACCATTAGAATAAATTCCATAATAAAGTTTGTAGTTCTAAAAGTACTAAGTTGGTGTATCTGTTTCCTTGTTAACATTAGATTAGTTTAATATCTTATACATATATAGGGTAAGCCATTTAAATGTTAATTTTAAAAATGCAATAAAACAAAACCGGTTTGAAATTGCCGGTTAGAAATGAAATATTATTTCATTCATATGGCTGCCGCGGTTGGACTCACAGTACCCTATTTGCTCGGACCAATTTTCGAAAACTTTTTCGTGTGTATGGGTTCGTATCTCGGCAATGGAATCACAAGTGTTGGCCTTCAAATGCTCATATGTCTCTGGTTTGTCGGCATAACACTTGTTTTTAAAGGCGCCCCACAGAATTTAGTCCAACGGTGTCAAAATGCAGCTTTCTGGTGGCCAACTGACATCACCATTTCGGCTAATTAAACAGCCATAAAACGTTTGATGCAGGCAAGTTGAACCATTCTGTTGAAACCAAACATCGTTCACATCAATACCATAAAGAGTGGGCGCAAAAAATTGGATAGCTCCATTGACCGCAATGGTTGCGCCGTCCTCATTTTCAAGGAAATATGGGCCAATGATGCCTCCGCTTCACAAGTCACACCAAATAGTCACTCGTAGTGGGTGCATTGGCTCCTGTAAGACCACGTTTGGTTTTCTGAGCCCCAAATACGACAATTTTGCTTATTAACGTACCTACCAAGATGAAAATGAGCTTCATCCGAAAAAATGATTCTTGAAATTTTTTTTTTTTTTGCAATTTCCGAACAATTGTTTTTGTTTTGAAAATAAATTTCCAATAAACCCAACGTTGCTCAAGCGTAAATCGATTCATTTCATTTAGGGGAGATAACATACTGAATTCTGTGACAGAATAGAATGACATAAGTATTGCCAAATTCGAAACAACCGCTGGCAACCGATACTAGAGTAACCGTCCCCGCATTGCTTCGAGCCTTTGTGTTGTGTCCATTATAAATATATTCCTCATAAGAAAAATTTAAAGGAATGCACACGCTTTATATGGGAAAAACACACCGCCATAAGAAGATAACTCCTTTTATACATATGAATACATATACAGGGTGGCTGATGAAAGGCGCTACAAAAATAAAATGTAATAACCTTTTTTCTAATAGAGTTTATCGTTAAATTTTATTTCTCTATTTTAGATCGTTATCCAAATTTAGTAGAAATGCAAAATTTGGATGTGCAATCCAAATCCGCTATCACTCACACGAGTCAATAATTTCCGTTCAACTAAAGTTTTGGCACTTTTCCGGAAACACCTGAGCGTCGGTTCTTCGGAAGTTGACAAAAATAAATTTTCTTAACTCTTGACCCTATTCCACAAGTTCTTCAAGAGAAAGAATTACACCTAGCTCTACATAAGCCTAAGCTTATGTCAGAAATTAACGAATAGCCTGTCAAATGCATAAATGAATAAAAATTATTTTTAGATGGCCATATTTTACTTATGTAAACCTAAAGGCTTTAAACCCATTGTTGTACATATATGTAGTTTTTGTTAGTAGTTCGTTAAAAAAAGTACAGAAATTATTTGTTTAAAAGTAATCATTTCAAAAAAACAAAATAAAAATAGAAAAATTTGGTGATTCCTGAATTTAAGTTAAAAAAATAATAAAATGCATAACAGGAACAAAAAATTAAAATATGTTCATATAATGAAGAATAGTATTGAAGCATTGCATATTTTGAAAACTGTATTTGAAATAAAAGAAAAAAGAGGCTCCTGTTCTGCTCGGGAAATATATAAAAACAGGAAAAAAATCGATTTTTTTTGTGAGCTTTTTGAGGCTGAAAGAGGTAGACTATCAGCAATTTTTCAGTTACACAAGGATGGCACCTCAAGTATATGAAATTTTGTTGAACCTCATTAATCTCATATTAAATATAGAAAAATAATAATAAGTACCGGCGTGGAGTGAGTCTTTCAAAAACAGCATTGACTGGAAGAATATCCACTCCTGTAAATAATGCATTTCACTGCCTGATGGAGCTTTCAGTCTTTTTATATTCTATTAAGTCTATTTAAATTCCTTGCAGAACCGCTCCCGAAATAGGTTCCATCGATGCTTGCATTCTGTAGCTTTTAATTCGCACGAAAAACGATACTTAATAAAACAGTACAGAAACTCTTGTTGCAAGCTTCTGCAATTTCAATCAATAATTTTTCTTTCACGCGTTTATTATAAAAAAAAGCGTCTGACTTTTCATACAGGTACTTTCGTTTATCAACGTTTTCTATTAATTTAAAAACAAACCAATTCTCGGCCTCGGCTTCCTTTTTTTTAAGACTTTAATATTATTTTGTAAATTTTATTTTATTGAAAAACAAATTCTTTAAACAGCTGTTGCTATACAGAATGTGCGTTTAGTTTCGCACTTGGCATATGCAAATGACATTCAAAGAAACTTGACGAAAAGTTTCTTAAGTACAATATGGTTTGTCACGTTATATATGAGTTCGCACTGTCGCTTAAGTTTACCTATGCACATTATGGTTGGGTCTTTAGAGTATCAACAAAGTGTGTTGTCGGGCCATACTTCTTTGAAGAAAGCGGTCGCACTATAACTGTAACTGCATATAGTTATTTAAAAATATTGCAGGAATTTTTCTTTTCTGAAATCTTCCAAAAGATAATTCCTTTCAGTTTTGTGTGGTGTCAACAAGATGTGACACCTTGCAGGCCTGTTATGGCAGAGTTACACCGAAAACTTTCAAATAAATTTATTTAGAAAACCAACAATTCTGTGCCTTCCTGGTCTTCTTATCTAACTGCTGCAGATTTTTTCTTGTGAGTTTATTGTAAACAGAAAGCGTATCAATGGAAACCTTAAATTTAATTTATTAAAAACATTTAATTCTTTCAATAACTGAAGCGATTTCGACACCAAATCTGCATTCAGTCATGAATAGCTTTTTGTTAAGATATCACACATTCGCATCTCAACGTGGATCCTATTTAAAATCAATTATTTTTAAAACCCATTAAAAATATTTGATAAATAAAACTATCAAATTAAATAAAAATCAATCATTTATATTAATTATAAAAAAGTCATTTCAGTTTCTTAATTAACAGTTGAAAAAATTAACTGAATGCCACGTTATTTGCACCTAATTCAAAAACTTATTCCTTTTTCGTACTCAAATTTACAAAACTCAGTATTTACTTTGCAATCAGTATTTACTCACCGTTTTTAAGATATGCACGAAAACCTGTGAAAATTGGGGTTGGCAACTCACTGGTTAACCCAATTAAACCCACCTGTGTTTTGTTAAGTTTTATATTTCAAAAACCCGGGTGGATTTTTTAACTACTCGTCTTTTGAGGCAATCCACGTTTAGATGATTTTATATTCAAAAGAAATAATTCCGTCACATGCCGAAAGATATTAAACAGCCAATAGTCAGAAGGAGAAATGTTTGGAAAATACGGCGGCTGTTAGATCAAATAACAATTGTTTGCCAACTTTTACGATGTGAGACCGAGCGTTGTCATTTAAAGGAATAACTTAATCTGTTTTTATGTAACAGCCATTTTTCTCATAATGTACGGCTTAAACAAAGTAACTGCAGTCTGCTTCGATTCGAGTTTTAGCAGTTTACACAATGCCGCCTTGATCCCAAAAAGAGTACAAAACTGCATTATAAATACTAAAACAAAGTAATTATACGAACAAACAAAAATATGGTCGAAATCAACGAAATTTGGAAGCAGTTATAAAACTAAAGAAAAAAAGGAAAACAATAAAACCATGTGGGTTGGGTTTTTGTCTGGTGAAAGTAGACCTTTCCAACGCATGTATTGGTTTGTAAATTAGTTAATTGATTCTCAAGTTATAAAATGACGAACATAGGACAACTTATTTTTGTATACCATATATAGATATCAAAGAAGGAAGATGAGTAAGGAATTTAATAATTTATTCTTTATTGGTTTAATATTTGTTTATGTGTAGTCATATACATATTTTAGTCTTAGTTGATATAAAATCTTGATTTCTTACATTTCAGGAACATCATCCACAGTGACTTACACACCAATAACCGAACTAGATTATGGAACGCTATTATGTGTAGCAACAAATAAAATAGGAAAACAACGCATTCCATGCATTTTTCACATAATTGCAGCAGGTATGCATGTTATTTTATTTAATTTACACTTCCATACACATAATTCTCTTTTTACACGAATTTGAAATAACATGATTTAGAACGAAAAAAATTGACATAAATTTGTTAAAATACATGATTTTTTTATGAATTTTTCTTGCCGTGTACGATATTTGACTACTTATTATTTATAATTTGTCTACGTTATTAAATGATACACATAGGATGACACGTGATTTTTGAAAGTAATTAATTTTTATAATATTGTATGTATTTACATATTATATTAAATGAATTGAAATGTGTAAGCACAAAAATTCTGAAATGAATTAACAATAATTTTTTTTATATTATTATCCTAATTTGCTTAATCGTAAATTTTGGAATTATGTCTACAGTGTAAAAAGAGATTTAGGTGTACTGCTATATAACCGAAAAAGTAAAAAAATCGATGAAAATTACAAAAAAACATGTTCTCTAACTAAAAATAATTACTTTATTTTTGCTAAAAATTTCAAGAAAAGGGTCAGGAACCTCTAAAGTAAGAGTATAAATATATAAATTATAGATTTTGATTGCCGCAAAAAAAAAAAAAAAACAGTAAATACGATAAAGTTAAAATCGTTTTCAAAATTTTTAAATAAATTTATTCAGCATAACTGGTTTCTCTATTTGAGCAGTTTAATTAAAAGTGGTGCAAGTCTAGTAAGCAATAAATAGATATAATGGTTGTTATAGAAAAACTTGTTATGGTCTTTCTATGTGAAAGCAATTTTTTCTTTTGGACTTTAAATTAAACTATAGGGTATATAATGATTTTGATGCACTAAATTCAAATCTGTTTTCAGCTTATTTCCATCTGGCTTACATTTTTGTTTTTTGATAGTGGTGACAAATTTTTCGCACAAAATGTGGTAGACCACTGTAATTTCTTCAGTAATATACAAAAGTAGTTAGAAGGTTATGGGGTTTAGATGATAAGACTTTACGTACGTAAAATCACATAGAAAATATCATAGAATTCCATCCGTATTTTAAAATTGAGAGTAAAAATCTTACAACAGATTTTTTTACATTTACACGATATGTAAAAAGCCAAAACAAAGTAAAATAAAAGCAGCTGTTTCAAAAGAGACCAGTAATGCCAGCGAACATACGTGCTTTTTTCTTTGTTTATTTTATTTGTTTACATAAAAATATGATGGTTTTTTAAACAAAACTTTTAAAACAAAGAGAGCCGTACGACTGTCAAAGTTTCGTTAGTATTTTCTTTCGATGTCGCACGTTATATTAATATTTATTTTACACAATACTATCCGCTATCTTCTACACAATAATTTACATGTTGTATATATAACTTGTAAACCACCCTTAAATTATTATATGTACAAACTGTCAAACATATCGAAAACTTCATACTGAATAAAGCCCTTGTAAATAAGTCACTTGCTTTTTTGACTTTTTACGATTTTTTTAAACAGAGCAAATATAACGTAATAGTAAATTTAACCAAGAGTGAAAAGCTGAGCTAAAATAAGAATTATCTCAAAACGTCAATGTTCTTAAAGATGTTATCGATGGTGAAATTACTTATAAGGTAGTGGTTTTTTTTAGTTATTCCGTAGCTGTCAACAGTTTTGTTTTCATTCATGTTTTTGTTAATTTTTAGCAACAGACATATTTTTTGTGAAAATTTTTAATTATGTTTTTTTTTGCAGAATGTTTGTGTTTTTTAATAAATAAATAAATAAATAATTTCTAACTTTTCTCTCAATTTCTGCTGCTATACAAAATACCAACGATTGGCGCATTTATACATATTTTTAAGTAATGCATTGCCTAATTGAAGCGTTGGTGTCTTTTGATGTGATTTTCGAGTCATAATTATTTTAAACCCTTTTTTATTATTATTTGTCTATTTTTCAATAATAAAATTTAATTTTTTATTTGTGTTTTTTGTATGTTTTTCTTCTCGTTTATTTATATTTTTTCACTTTCGACATTTATACATATTTTTAAGAAATGCATCGCCAAATAGAAGCGTTGGCGTCTATTGATGTGATTTACGAGTCATCATCATTGTTGTAAACACTTTTTTATTATTATTTGTTTTTTTTTTTTTTTTAATAAAAACTAAAATTTAATGTTTTATTTGTGTGTATTTCTTCTCGTTTATTTATATTTTTTCGCTTTTGACAGTCTCTTTTTTATTTCACCACGGGCTCTTTTTGATATAAGCGGTAGGAATGCTTTGAAATAAATCTAATTTAATTTCATTTTTATAATTAATGATTAAAAATAAACAGTTGAACTGCTAATATCAAATGAAAAACTTAATTTGAGAAAACATGTAACTTCTAAAATGGTATAATTTACAGTCGTCTAAATAAATGCATTTCAGTTTTCGGATTGTAGGATTGTTTTCGGATTTAAGACTTAGCCATCACTTGCTTATCTTTCCTCAAATTATTTAAATCTCTTACAACAAAAGGTCCAAAAATCGCGTTTGGTTCAGCGCAGGGTTCAGGTTTGTTTATTAATAGTGTCGGCTAATTTAATTAAGCTCTTAACTACTCCTTCCAAAGGATTTTTTAATCTTTTCATTCGTGCAAAATACACAGAATGTTGTTTTCCCCGCTGAATTCGTTATTGGTTCAGAGTATAAAAATTCAACTGTATCGTTTAAGTCAAAAAGTTCATCAGCATCGACTTCAATGATAGTTTTAGTATATAGTTCCTATGAAAACCAAATTATAAATGATTTCGTTTATAAGGCTTTAAAAATAATTTTCATTTTTCCAATGCATCTTACTTCAAGGCCTTTTTATTAAAGTTGAGGAATTAGTCTCATTGGCATTGCAAAGAAATTCCAAAGGCTGGCTAAATTTCCAGTTTAACATTATTTCCTCAATGGTCTCGGCGCCTGCTTTTTGATGCTCCGTACTAAAGTAAGTTTTCAAATTGCTCCATTTTTTGCAAGCTTCCCCTACAAATTTCCCAAACAAAGCAGCTTTTTTCAATTGCATTAATAAAAATAATATTATAATAATATTAATATTGAAAAAAATAATATTGAAGATCTCACCATTTCTTTAATAAATTAATATTCGTTATTTTATAATTTATATTTACCTTGTGGCTTTTTTAGAACTGTAAGATTTAATAATACAAACAAATTTGTTTGTTTACAAATGGTATACTACAGTCAAGGAAAAAAGAATCCAAACACCCTACGATTTTTAAGTATTAGAGAATTAGTGGCGAAATTTTAAAAAGCTGTTATACCAATGTTTAAGGTATTTATACTTAAGATTATCTGTAGAACAAAATAAAATGAAAAAAATATAACTCAGAAGTTATTAGGGAAAAGCATAATAATTAACAGGAAAAAAGTCTATATCAACGTGTAACTACTAAAATCAAATAGAAATTTTGAAAACAAAGAAATTTACAAGCATTACAAATTTTGAAGTAGACAAAGTGATAATAAAAGAAGATATTATTTGAATTTTTATCCTTGAAAATGGCAAATCGAAAAGAGACACATATTTAAGTTTAAAATATGGTAGTAATCTTCAAAAGGAAAATAATTCATATCAAAAAATTGCTAAGACAGCAAAATACAGTCGTGCTGCTGTACAGACGATCATTGGAAATTATAATAGCATTAATAGTATTGCGAAATTAGTCCATCGAAAAATGTTCCAAATAAATTGCTGCTCCACCAACAATAATGGATGGCAATGGATTTAAAGCAGATCAGCATGCAAAAAACACTAATTTCAACGAAGAATCGTAAACTTGGCTTTATGTTTTGCTAAAACACATATAGACAAGGGTATGAATGAAAGTAAGTATAACATTTTCGGAAGTGACGGTCGTTCCATAGTTTGGAGATAACGAAACACTGCACTTGATCCAAGGAATATAATACCTACAGTCAAACATGGTGAACGTAACGTTATGGTTTGGAGCGCCATGTCGTCGTTTAGTCTTTGTCGAATGTAATAGGGACCGCTATCAATATAAGAACATATTGGAAAAACATCTGAAGGCATTTACTTGGGGCTGGGAAATCAATTGTTTTTCCAGCAATATAACGACCCTAAGCATACTCCGCACTTTTTTCTGGACTGGCTTCTTTACTATGCTTCAAAACAGCTAAATTCACCAATCCAGTCAGCAGACTTAAACTTATGGGTAAATACCATTTTTATTTAAAAATTATTTATTATTGTTTAACAAAATATTCTTGTATATATTTATAAAAGCAAAAAGATGTTTTAAATATTTGGTGTAATTTTTATGGTTTTAATATGGCGGCGAGTATGCGTGGTTTTTATAAGAGAGTGCGAATTAAAAAGGAAGGTTAAAAAATAACTTTCTACGGCTTGTCGCTTGTCCCACGAACCCAATAGAGTACATCTTGGACGCTTTTTACGAAAATATGGCATTACTAACCGTGAAACATTAAAAACTGACCTTATTCGTCCATGAGCCGAAATAGCACCCTCTAGTACGGAGAATTTGGTGACAATAATGCCACGTCGTGTTATACGGTTATTGATGCCCGAAGTGGATCAAAAAAATATTAAAAGTACAATTCTTATTTTTTATATAACAAATTTTTAAAAAATAATTATTTTTTTTTGTAAGCTGTATGTAGCCTTTTTTCCTGTGAATTTTTAATATTTTTGTTATTGTTGATTCTTTTATGTAAAAGAATTACATTTTTATTTTATAAACTGTTTTATTAATGCCTTAAATATTAATGTAAACATTTTTTTAATTTTCTTTACAAACTCCATAAAACCCCTTCATCATAGGGTGTATGTAGGCCTTTTTTCCTTGATTGTATGTATTTCTTTCGTACCAAGGCACATATAAGAAGGTGGTGTTGCCGGTTCTGCTGACTGTTTTTTTATTTTTCAGTGATTTTTCGTTGTCAATAGTATTATTTAGTTTATGCCTAATACTGATTTTGCATGATTTTTGCACGGTATTGTTTGGAACGTAAGTAAAATATGCAAACAGGCTCAGATGTATTTTATAATAAATGTCAAACGTTTCTTTATTTTACACCTATTTTTATTTATTTATTATTATTATCAATGTTCCGCACACAAGACTCAGAGCCTCATAATACAGCACATACAGAAATAAATATTAAAATAAGAAGCTAGGCTAGAATATACAAGTTCATAAATCACAAATTTTGTGCAAGAAAATATTAATATTCAAGCGAATACAAAATAAACTTACACGCATATATTACTAAATCAAAATAATTATGAAATACATAAACAAATTTTCCAAACTACTCAATTAAAATTTATCAAATATTACAATTAACAAATCAACAATTCTTATATATCAATTTATCCCAAAAAACAACTAATAATACTCTTCCTGAATAGATGTGTGTTGCTTATGACCTGTAAACTGTGCGGTATATCGTTCCAGAGACTGATCTCATTAATTGGTACGTAGAAATCGGGAATATTATCTAAAATTAAGTTATCTTCTGCCCCTACTTAGTGTTGAAATGTTCAACCGTGCATAAAGGTGTGCAGGCAGAGACATGTAAATAATCTTGTGCAATAGGAGTAAAACTCTCAACTTTAAATAGTCATCGAAACAAATAGTACAAAGTCTACCCACATAAGACGAAATATGGTCATACCTTCCTAAACTAAACACATAACGAACAATGTTATTAAAAGTTACATTAAGTTTCCTTTTACTATTACTGTCACAACTAGCAAAAAGTTCGCACCCGTAAAGTAAAGTGGGCATTAAATAGGTTTTTGCAAGTAGTAGTCGAATCATCATAGGAGTACAATGATGACTTTGCTAAAGATTTCTTAACATAGATTATGTGCGACCACACGTATAATTGACATAGTTTGATCAGGTGTTATTTAAGTAAATGCCCAGTTTTTTAACTACGTTTACAAATTCTATGGTGCAGCCATCCAGAATCAAGACAGGGTTATAATCAAATTGCAATAAATTTTTCTTAATGATTAAACATTTGGATTTTGTGGGATTAATTCTGAGGATATTAGTAGTAGCCCACTCATAGACACGATGCAACTACTCATTCAAAGTTCTTACACATTGGGCAAAACCCGCAACGTCACAACTGATGTAAAGTTGTACGTCATCGGCTTACATTCTAGTTCTACAATACTGAAGTTTAATAGGGGACCCAAAATTGAATCCTGAGGAACATCTTGACCGAGAGGAATAGAGTCTGATTTAGAAGTACCTGTTTCAACAAATTGAAGTCTGTCTGTCAAATAAGAATGTATCAGACCAGTAGCAGTGCGAGAAAATTTATAAAACGACACCTGATCGTCCACAGAAATAATGTTGTATATCATACTCCTGTTAATATTGTCAAATTCGCGTTCCAAAATACTTCTATCAAGACTTCTAAAATCGCGGTAACTAATAACTCGCGGAAGTATGCGTAATCGAAAATCTTAAGTGATAAAGATAAGGTCATAGCGCGAAAAAACAGGTGGCCGATACTTGGTCATAGATTAAGACCTTTGAGAGATCACGTACAAAAAAAAAAATCATTAAGTGTATTACTCCACATAGTTCAAGGCCAAGAGAATGCAAACTGTCCTTTAGGTAGGAATCAACTAAGATATTCGAATTAAAGTCACCTGCAATTGTGATATCCTCATATGAAAGAGAGAGAGAGTCTGGAGAGCACCAACACATCTTTCGAGAGGGATACGAATATTCCTTGTATAAGTATTCCATCAAATAAGGCCTCAACTGGGTCAATACATACAAATTACCTTGGCCGCAATATCACTTCTCACATAGACCGCCACACCACCATAACCATCCATATCAACTCTTCTAATATTGTATCCCGAGAATGAGTCAGATAAATCAGTAACATCAGGTTTAAACAATGTTTCAGTAACACAAGTTACGTTAATGGCGGAATTCTCAAAAATAAATCTAGACTCGTCAATTTTATTCCTTAAACTCTGAGCATTTATGTGACATATTTTAATACCAACTTTTTTTTGGCCAAAACTCTCACCATATTCGCCAGTCCGTCTCTAGAACGTGGTCTACTATTGATCAAGTTGTTCATGGACATTTAAAACATTCACGGCAATAACGACATAGGTAACACACGAATAATAAATATTACTCAAGATATACAAAACAAATTATTCCAAAAATATAAAATGTATGTATCCAAAAGAATTTTGCAAAAATTTAATAAGTAAATATAGGAAGAGAAATGAAATATTCTAATTGATAGTAAATTAAAAGATGATAATCCTGTATTTACGCTATTTTTTGCACTATATTGTTTTGAATTTATCTAGAGTGAAATAATAAGATAAAGTGTATTTTATTTAAATTATAATTTATATTTTTTTGACATTTAAAATTCCCCGAAAAAAGCAACAAATATACGATGCTTTTGTTAAAAAGTTTGTTGTTGTACAGGCAACACTACCGTTTAATGTGCCTTGATTCGTACATCCCCAGAAGTACAAAAGTTTTTACAAATTAAACACATCCGATTATATACTATTATATCCATAGGAAAAATTGAAAAAAAATTTTTAAGCACATACAACTAGCATCCGATTTGGGTAAGTCGCATTCCCAATACATTGTAAAATTAAATGTACATTAGAAGTAAAAAAGACATTCGATTTGAATGGGTTTGTAATGCATAACATTGATATTGGAGTTCCGATTATGAAGTGTGTTTGTTTTTTGCTGCTATTTTTCCAATTGTTCTTTTTAATTCTTCCGAATTAAAATGGAAAGCTAAGTGTTTTTAAAAGTTCAAGTGGACTAACCGTGCGTGTGGAGTATGAAGCAGTCTATATGGAAGCGATTATGGCCTATGAACTGGACTTTCATTACTGAATTTGCTATAAATAAATAAAATGAAAAAAATAAATATTATTTTATGTATATTATTATTATTATTATTATTATTATTATTATTATTATTATTATTATTATTATTATTATTATTATTATTATTATTATTATTATTATTATTATTATTATTATTATTATTATTATTATTATTATTATTATTATTATTATTATTATTATTATTATTATTATTATTATTATTATTATTATTATTATTATTATTATTATTATTATTATTATTATTATTATTATTATTATTATTATTATTATTATTATTATTATTATTATTATTATTATTATTATTATTATTATTATTATTATTATTATTATTATTATTATTATTATTATTATTATTATTATTATTATTATTATTATTATTATTATTATTATTATTATTATTATTATTATTATTATTATTATTATTATTATTATTATTATTATTATTATTATTATTATTATTATTATTATTATTATTATTATTATTATTATTATTATTATTATTATTATTATTATTATTATTATTATTATTATTATTATTATTATTATTATTATTATTATTATTATTATTATTATTATTATTATTATTATTATTATTATTATTATTATTATTATTATTATTATTATTATTATTATTATTATTATTATTATTATTATTATTATTATTATTATTATTATTATTATTATTATTATTATTATTATTATTATTATTATTATTATTATTATTATTATTATTATTATTATTATTATTATTATTATTATTATTATTATTATTATTATTATTATTATTATTATTATTATTATTATTATTATTATTATTATTATTATTATTATTATTATTATTATTATTATTATTATTATTATTATTATTATTATTATTATTATTATTATTATTATTATTATTATTATTATTATTATTATTATTATTATTATTATTATTATTATTATTATTATTATTATTATTATTATTATTATTATTATTATTATTATTATTATTATTATTATTATTATTATTATTATTATTATTATTATTATTATTATTATTATTATTATTATTATTATTATTATTATTATTATTATTATTATTATTATTATTATTATTATTATTATTATTATTATTATTATTATTATTATTATTATTATTATTATTATTATTATTATTATTATTATTATTATTATTATTATTATTATTATTATTATTATTATTATTATTATTATTATTATTATTATTATTATTATTATTATTATTATTATTATTATTATTATTATTATTATTATTATTATTATTATTATTATTATTATTATTATTATTATTATTATTATTATTATTATTATTATTATTATTATTATTATTATTATTATTATTATTATTATTATTATTATTATTATTATTATTATTATTATTATTATTATTATTATTATTATTATTATTATTATTATTATTATTATTATTATTATTATTATTATTATTATTATTATTATTATTATTATTATTATTATTATTATTATTATTATTATTATTATTATTATTATTATTATTATTATTATTATTATTATTATTATTATTATTATTATTATTATTATTATTATTATTATTATTATTATTATTATTATTATTATTATTATTATTATTATTATTATTATTATTATTATTATTATTATTATTATTATTATTATTATTATTATTATTATTATTATTATTATTATTATTATTATTATTATTATTATTATTATTATTATTATTATTATTATTATTATTATTATTATTATTATTATTATATTATTATTATTATTATTATTATTATTATTATTATTATTATTATTATTATTATTATTATTATTATTATTATTATTATTATTATTATTATTATTATTATTATTATTATTATTATTATTATTATTATTATTATTATTATTATTATTATTATTATTATTATTATTATTATTATTATTATTATTATTATTATTATTATTATTATTATTATTATTATTATTATTATTATTATTATTATTATTATTATTATTATTATTATTATTATTATTATTATTATTATTATTATTATTATTATTATTATTATTATTATTATTATTATTATTATTATTATTATTATTATTATTATTATTATTATTATTATTATTATTATTATTATTATTATTATTATTATTATTATTATTATTATTATTATTATTATTATTATTATTATTATTATTATTATTATTATTATTATTATTATTATTATTATTATTATTATTATTATTATTATTATTATTATTATTATTATTATTATTATTATTATTATTATTATTATTATTATTATTATTATTATTATTATTATTATTATTATTATTATTATTATTATTATTATTATTATTATTATTATTATTATTATTATTATTATTATTATTATTATTATTATTATTATTATTATTATTATTATTATTATTATTATTATTATTATTATTATTATTATTATTATTATTATTATTATTATTATTATTATTATTATTATTATTATTATTATTATTATTATTATTATTATTATTATTATTATTATTATTATTATTATTATTATTATTATTATTATTATTATTATTATTATTATTATTATTATTATTATTATTATTATTATTATTATTATTATTATTATTATTATTATTATTATTATTATTATTATTATTATTATTATTATTATTATTATTATTATTATTATTATTATTATTATTATTATTATTATTATTATTATTATTATTATTATTATTATTATTATTATTATTATTATTATTATTATTATTATTATTATTATTATTATTATTATTATTATTATTATTATTATTATTATTATTATTATTATTATTATTATTATTATTATTATTATTATTATTATTATTATTATTATTATTATTATTATTATTATTATTATTATTATTATTATTATTATTATTATTATTATTATTATTATTATTATTATTATTATTATTATTATTATTATTATTATTATTATTATTATTATTATTATTATTATTATTATTATTATTATTATTATTATTATTATTATTATTATTATTATTATTATTATTATTATTATTATTATTATTATTATTATTATTATTATTATTATTATTATTATTATTATTATTATTATTATTATTATTATTATTATTATTATTATTATTATTATTATTATTATTATTATTATTATTATTATTATTATTATTATTATTATTATTATTATTATTATTATTATTATTATTATTATTATTATTATTATTATTATTATTATTATTATTATTATTATTATTATTATTATTATTATTATTATTATTATTATTATTATTATTATTATTATTATTATTATTATTATTATTATTATTATTATTATTATTATTATTATTATTATTATTATTATTATTATTATTATTATTATTATTATTATTATTATTATTATTATTATTATTATTATTATTATTATTATTATTATTATTATTATTATTATTATTATTATTATTATTATTATTATTATTATTATTATTATTATTATTATTATTATTATTATTATTATTATTATTATTATTATTATTATTATTATTATTATTATTATTATTATTATTATTATTATTATTATTATTATTATTATTATTATTATTATTATTATTATTATTATTATTATTATTATTATTATTATTATTATTATTATTATTATTATTATTATTATTATTATTATTATTATTATTATTATTATTATTATTCTTATTACAACATTCTCAGCATAAGGCCGGAAATTACGTATCCGTGTCTGTGACCAAGGAGTACGCTAGTTGGGTTTATTGATCTCTTGGGACTATTGTTTTCTTCTTGTGAAGTTATAGTGTTTATCTTATAAATTTTCTAACTATATGACATGTTGATAATATAACTGCTTTCTGTATTTCATCAATATTCTCTTCCATGTTTAATATTTTTAAATTAGTTATTAGGTTCTTTGGAACAACACCTGTGGCGGATATAATAATCGGGAGAATTTTTATCGTTGTAATATGATACATTTGTTCTAATTCAATTGCCAGATCTGTATATTTCGTAATTTTGTTGTTATACGCTTTTTGCAAGTTTTCAGTTAATGGGATAGAAACGTCAATAATATAGATGTATTTATTTCTACTGTCATATATTAAAATATCAGGCTTATTAGCAGCAACTGTGCGGTCTGTTATAATTTGCCTATCCCAGTACAACACTATGTTATTGTTTTCCGTAACAGGAAGGGGCTTATACTTATAATATGGTACATCTGTTTCCAAAATCCGATTTGCTTTTGCCAGGCTCTTGTGTATGATTTTAGCTACTTTATTGTGCCTTTCGAGATATTCTGCTGGAGATAGCATAGGACACCCAGATATGATATGCTCTATTGTTTCGGAAGTTGTGTTGCATCTTCTACACTTATCTGTTGGCATGTCTTCATGAAGTATATGTCTTCTATAGTTACGGGTAGCAATTACACCATCCTGTATCGCAATTATGAAGCCCTCAGTTTCCATAAACAGTTTACCTTTCCTGAGCCACAAGTTGGAATTGTGGCTATCTATTTCTTCCTTAAACATTTCACGAGGATGCTTTCCATGTATTTACTTTACTCTCCATGCCTCTAACAGCTCATCACTACTTTTTACATTGACGGGTGTAGTATGTTCCATGCTGCTTAGACATAGAGGAGTGTAATTTTCATCCGATCTAGTTATTGCATTTATAATTTCACAGTTGCTCGAATTCAGGAAATATTCCCGTAAGTTACAAATTTGTTTTTCCTGCAACTCTGCGATGTTCAAAATACCAATCCCTCCTAATTCTCTCGGTATTATGACTCTTTCAATAGCACTTTTGGGATGGTGTGATTGGTATTTTGTGAGCAAGACCCTGATATTTCTCGATATGCTATCGATGTCTGTATCTGACCACTTTATAACTCCAAATGAGTAGTTATAAACTGGAATAGCCCAGGTGTTAATAGCTTTGCATTTATTTCCAGCGTTTAGCTTCGACTTTAGTATCTTTCTTAACCTTTTATTAAATATAACCTCAATATTCTTTTTTATGCATGCTGTGTCGAACCCCCTTAACTGAAGAAAACCTAAATATTTATAATTTTCCTCTTCAGCCAGACTTTCAATTATTCTCTCATCGCTTATTGCACAACCTTCACTGTTTTTTACTACTTTTCCTCTTACCAAATGCGCTATTTTGCATTTGTCTAAGCCAAAACTCATACTAATACCCTGACTGAACTCATCGACTATTCTTATCATTCTGTGAAGTTTGTCCTTATTTGGTGCGTATAATTTAATATCATCTACGTACATAAGATGGTTAATTAGTGTTTGACTTTGCTCATATTTCAACTTAAATCCGAGTTCCGTTTTCATATTACAAAGTTGCTTGCTAAGAGGGTTTAATCCAAGACAAAACCAAAGCGGACTGAGTGCATCGCCCTGAAGGATGCCATTTCTTATTGGAATTGGATTGCTCATACTCACAGAGGTACATAAGCGGACGTTCCATTTAGCCATTAGATGTTCCATTAAGTTAATGATGTTCCTGTCAACTTTGTATATTCTTAAAATATGAATTAGATAATGATGTGGCATAGAATCAAACGCTTTGCGATAATCAATGTATGCCATACTGAGATTTTTATGTTTCTTAATAGCTTGCTGTACAACAACTGAGTCTATTGTGAGTTGATCTTTACATCCTTTTGTATGTTTTCTACATCCTTTCTGTTCATTTGTGAATATGCCATTAACATCACAATGCGCATAGATTTTATTTGCTAAAATTTTTGTGAGAAGCTTATAGATGGTTGAGAGGCACGTTATTGGACGAAATTGGTTTGGGTGGTTCGCCTCCTTTTGCTTTGGCAATAAATAGGTGTTCCCAATAGTCATAAATTCAGGCGTTCGGGCAGGATTATGTAGTATTTCGGTAAAAGCTCTTGCAATGTATGTGTGGGTACAAGTTAACTTTTTCAGCCATATGTTATGTATGCAATCTGGACCAGTTGCTTTCCAATTATGTGTTTCAGCCACTGCACTCTCTACATCACTTACTGTTATTGAAACTTCCATCTCAGGGAGATTTATGTTGTCCATTTCTTCTTTTTGTATAATGAAGCCGGTCCGGTCGAAACTTTTATGGTGACTCCACAAGCTAGACCAGTAATCAGTCATTTCGATCATATTTGGCTGTCCATTGGATTCATGTTGATTGCCATCAAGTTTCCTATAAAAGGATCCCTCATTTCTATGAAACTGAGCATTCTGAGTCCTACTATCCCTGCATTCTCGGTACCTTGCTAAGCGCTTCGCATAAGCCGCAAGAGATTGCCGTTTAATATCTCTAATATCTATAATGTTTTGTACTGTGATATTATCTATTGATAGGGGTTGTATTATTTTTGCAATGTGTTTTTTTAGTTTCCTTGTTGTAATACCATTTTTGTATTCAGTCAACCTTCCCAAATCCTTTCTTAGAGTTTCAACTTTTCTAACTAAGCGCTTTTCCCAGTGAGGCATATTTCTGACAGTTCGATGTTCATGGCCATTAAGTGGCTTGGTTTTAAAACCCATTATTCTTGCAATGCTTACTGCTGAAATATATATTAAAGAAGTTAGTCTTTCAAGGGAGATATTTGTAAATAAGTATTGAGGTATTATTTGTGAGTTCATTATTTGAGTATATTTTTCCACTTTGCTAGTTGGATATAATCTGGGTATGATATGTCTTGATAAAGGTTCTACATCCTCAAATTCCAACAACGCAGCAGTAAAGGTTAAACGTAATTGTTCAACTTCAGCTTCATTATTTATCTCTTCCTCATTTCCTCCGAAGCTTGCATTAGACTCAGTTCTTACACTTTGTTGGAGATTCTGAAGTTCCATAGCTTCAATATTATTTTCATTTCGGTCTGATTGTTCAATTTCAAAATTATTCTCATAACTTTCATTTGTGCCAACAAGTCTCAAATTCCTAAAAAAATTTTGGGCTTCTATTTTGGTATTATATATTTCTAGCTCTGTAAGCAAACGCCTATTTACGATAGCTCTTCTCCTGTCAGATATGTTCTGTTCCGATAACCTTTGTAACTGCGGGTGTTCCGTAATAAATATTCTCTTCATTTCGCTTCTATAGGCTGTCATATTGGTCTCTAATTTAGTTGCTATGTAGTAGGCTCGCATTATAGCTTTATTCATCTCAGCAGTCCATTTAATGCGTTGCCTAGGTAATCCTGTGTTAGTGGTTGGTACAACATCCGTACTCAAAACACTTGAAACAGGTTGATCTGTAGTTGTATTTTGCCTGGTGTCTTCTTCGGGTAACCCGGTCAGTGCCCCAGCAAGCTCCTGACCACCAACGGCTCGTCGTAAACTGTCACCTCCAGCGTTGGCTCCAGATGGTGCCCCGGCGCCCCCGGGCAGCGTCACTCTTCTAGAATTATTTGTATTTGTAATCTCCATAATGGGTGGTTTACAGTATCCTTCTGTGCAATCTTTGCAATTGTACCATTTTAGTATCTATGATATACAGTTGCCCACTCTGGGTCAAACCGGTTTCGGGGTTAGGATTTTTCCCCTGTTGTTGTTTGGTCCGCGGGTGGTATTTTATTTCCCACCTACCCGATATATCTATCGGACTTTCCCCTATCCGCCACCTGGGGACGCGCCCTCTAGGGATACAACACCCCCCAAGGGTTATTATTATTATTATTATTATTATTATTATTATTATTATTATTATTATTATTATTATATGTTATTATTAAAAATTTTGTTAAACAAAATATCAAATAAACAATATAAACAATATAATATTGCCTTTCAGGCAATACAGATAAGGGTTAAAAAAACTAGGGTGCAATTTTATTTTCTTATATATTACCTGCTTATTATTACATATACCCGTCACATTTCAATGAAAAATGTTTAAATTTTGTATTAAAATTTTATTAATTCAGTTCAGTTTTATTAATTTAAGCAAACAATAGAGGTATTCTTGATAAAATGGTTATCAGGTTATGTGGTTGTATCGGAAATAACAAACCACAAAAACACATAACCTGATAACCAGGTTGTCGTGAATATAAAAACAAACATTTTGGCCTTTGCACATACAATTCAGTTCTAATATAAAATACAGTCGGTATTGTATTTTTAACACTCAACATCAAAAAATAACATAGATAAAACAAAATTTGTAATTATAAAAAACAATAGGGGTGTCCACGACAACCTGGTGATCAAGTTATTTGCTTATGTAATTATAGCATAAACTACAGAATACATTAAAGGTATTCACGACATCCTGGTCATCAGATTGTGTGTTAATTTGGGTATATCAGAACCAAAAAAACATTAGAAAACAATATTACCCTTGTTTTTTATTTTGTTGTTTCTGATATAACCATGCGTATCGCCGAGTACAGAACACAAAAGTGATACCCCCTTCCCCACACGTAATTTGCCTCCAAAAATATGTTTCGGCGACAATTGTTCGCTCGCCTAAACTGGGACTAAACAATACAAGAATGTATATTGGACACAGTTCATTTTGAAACGTTATCGAAGTAAGTTCATATTTTTGCAAATAAATAAAGCTAAAAATTTAAGAACAATTTGGATTTGTTTACTTCAATTTGATCACAAATTTGGGCCTATCGAGACGGATGCTAAAGTTATTAGGTGAAATTGTGTAATTTGAATCGACAATATAGCACTTATTGCATTTTTTGTTCCCGTCGTTTCTGTATTGTCACTTGCACATACAAAAACAATTTGGCTTCCATTATGGTCAAGTATGTGTACACATAGAAGCCAACAGCATCAACGTTAACGATCATGATAATTTATTGCATTTTTTTTTTTTTTTTTGGTATTTTTCGGTCATCACGAAGTTTGAGTTAAGCGAATACTCGACTACTTTAATCAACATAATACCATTATTTGAAATTGCACGTAACAAACCAAGAACAACACATAAAACATCAAGCGATAGCAACAGCACTATTTGGCATATATCATCATCATTTGAATTGTACTTGAGTATCACGATAGCAGTAGCAGACACATCATTATCATCTACCAACACTTTATCTACAAACACAAACTTGGTTTCAACGTAAACATAATAACCATTTACAGTTTGTATGGCAACTTACAGCGTTGGAATTTAACATTTAACTTTATTGTTATTTGGACTGTACAAGCAAAAAAGAAAAAAAACATCTTACAACAGAAAAGGGAAAAAACCACAAAGCAGCGGCAACAACGACAGTAGGAAACAATATAGCAACAACAAGATACACATACACCAATAACAAACAAAATGCGTGTGCCACAAAAGTGCATAGTAGCCTGTGTGAAAGGCGGTTATTTACAAATTTTAAGCAAATTTATTTATGCAGACGTTAACAGAGATTTGAACCGTGTTTTTGAGGTCTTTCATTTAACAGGTATACATACTAGGGACATCCGACGGTTATTAATCGACCGGTTTTAACCGGTTACTTCTCGAATACCGAATAAACCGGTTAATTTAACACGAATAACCGGTTAATTCAAATAAGTAAAATTTTTATACGTTTGTATGTTTTTTTGTGAAAATATGCTCATCGTTTAACTATTTGTATAAATCTAATTATTTTTGTATATATGACAACCTTGAACGCCTTACAAAGAACGTCAAAACCAAGGTAGATCGAAAAAGATATGCACTCTTGAGCAAAAATCATATTCTCTCATCTTCTGTAAATAAATATACATACATTTTTATATATGGAGAATGATTAACTAGACTCATTGAAAGCCCACAAACCTACAAACGGCGGTCCGAACGGCAGATCTTTGTGGTAGAGAAGTTTTTCACAGTATATTCTTGTAGAGGCAATTAAGGACTCGTATATTACTTATAGATTATTCAAAGTAAAACATTTAATTTTTGTTATCTTAGGCACCTAAATTCTAACTATAATAACATAACTTTAATTCCATTTTCTACCACTTAATACAACAAAAACGAAACAAGCTTCTTGAGTATCTGTTCGAAACTTAAGCAACCTTCAGTACTTTGTGTAATAAACTTTGTTTTTTATGGCCTCCGCACACCGTTTTGGCATATATTTTATGAGATTTGTTAGAATTATTGTTAGTATCGATTGCCACTTTAATTTTAAGCTCTCCATCAGCTTCTGCTTATATTTAAAATTACATGGTCAAGCTCTGCGCTTCAAGAATTACGAACAATTTTTTTTAAATAAAATAACTGGTTAACCGGTTATTTGAATTATTATTAACCGAAAACCGTTTTTTTTAAGAAGTGCTACTTTTCAAATTATTCGAAAACCGGTTTTTGAAAAAATCAAATTATCAATCTCCCTAATACATACATATTTACACAAGTATTTCTTTTACATTGATTGAATTAAATTTTTGGAGTAACATACATACATTTTTTATTTATATTTCTTAAGTCCACTTTTTAATATTAATTTCATGTATTTTGCCATTATATGTTTTTTATTACTAGAGTTATATATATTCTGAGTAAATTACAGAGCCTTTGTATTGTTTTTGTTTTTTGGATACAATTGGAAATATGATATTTTTCTACCATTATATTATATTGAAATGTATTGATTTGATTTAGAATACTGATGGCGAGTAAATTTGACAAAAGATTAGTAAGGTTTGTTTCGAATTCATTAATTAGAACCGACATACAGTTAGTGTCATTAATATTCGGTTTTTAAGTTTATCGATAATAACACCCTGGCATTAGCGAAATAGATAGGTAATCAGAAGAATAGCAAAAACTTAAATAAATATTGTCAGTATGAGTATTCAAATATATGGAAAAAATGGCTCTATGGTAACCCTGTAACCGTGATAAATCGATCAAAGTTTGTTAACCCTGTTTACTAAGCGCCATTAATATTCGGTTTTTCCCCTATTTATATGCTATTTGAAAAAAAACATGTTATTCAGCTACCTTTCCAGCAATATAGAGATACGTTTTAATAAAAGTGCATACCACCTCCTTTCTTGTCTGTCCAAAATTCTACTTCACTGCAAATTATACAAATGGGGCGCAAAGGAGAAAACACTCCTTTAGAACAGCGAAAACTTGTTATTTTCCATTATGAAAAAGGTAAAAAGTACAAAGAGATTGCTGAAATTCTGAATATGAAACCAAATACAGTTGGAGACATTGTCAGAAGGCACAAAAATGAAGGAAGAATACACTTCATAAAGCAGACAGGTCAGCCAAAAAAATTGACTGGGCGGGAAGCAAGTTCAATTGTGTGAAAAATAAAATTTAACCCACGCTTAAGTGCTCCCAAATTAGTCACAGAAGTGCTCAATGAGTTTAAAAAGAAAATATCTGCATCTACTATACGAAGAACCATAAGAAAAAAAAGTAGCACGTCGTCAGCCATTGGTTAATTTACGCAACCGAAAAGCTCGTTTGAGTTTTGCCAGGGAGTACATTAAGAAGCCTGAAACTTGGTGGGATGACGTTATATTTGTGGACGAGAGCAAGTATAACGTATTTGGATCCGATGGGCGTGTAATGGTGTGGCGGAAGCCAAATGAGGAGCTATAATCACAAAATTTAAAACCAACCGTAAAACATGGAAATTGGCATGTTGTGGTGTAGGGTTGTATGGGAGCTAAAGGGACGGGAAAATTAGTTTTTATCAGTGGAATTATGAATAAGGAATCATATTTGAATATCCTCCATCAAAATTTGAAAGAAAGTGCAAATAAGCTGGGCGTTTTAGATTCTTTTAAATTCTACCAAGATAACGACCCAAAGCACAAGTCGCGTTTAATTCAAGAATGGTTGCTCTATAACTGCCCTAAAGTTCTCCATCCACCTGCACAATCCCCAGACAGCAGATATTAACATGTATAATTCAGACGAAACAAACCAACAGCGACCTCAGGAAAATGATGATTTGCGACAGCAGATATTAACATCTCGATCCTTTTCAAACTCTAAATGTGCTACCCTGCTCTCAACAACAATTATCGTGATCCGTGATATATGCAGCAAATTATAGCCATGTCGTGCATTGTTGGATTCTGGGACACAGACAACATTGATATCTGAGGCGAGTATAGAAAGATTACAAAGGATGCGTACCGAAATAATTTTATTTGGTGTCGGTTCTGATCGTGGCAACCATACAAAGGGTAAGGTCTTCATTGATATAGTTTCCCCATCGCCAATATATGAAAGGAAGACTACAGCATATATTTTGCCGAAACTTACCCATAACATGCCGGCTTATGATGGTCCCGGCAAAAAGGTGAAATATTTTGGAAATTTAAAACTAGCTGATAATTCATTTCATAAATCCTCGAGGAATGACGTAATCCTTGGGGCGGAAGTTTTTAGCGAATGCATTTCGTCAGGAAAATGTGTTCACCCTACTGGATCATTTGTTGCAATTAATACAGTATTTGGATGGGTTATTATGGAAAAAATTGGGGCAGTTGGGTCGAGTAGAATTTTTGCGGGTCATGTTTTTTGTGATATGGATGGTCTCTTACAAAAATTCTGGGAAGTGGAGGAAATCTCAACCACGATAAAGATACTGTCAGAAGAAGAAAATGCTGCCGAGTTACACTATAAGCGCAATGTCGCGAGAGTACAGAATAGTCGAAATATGGTGCGATCCACTTTGGGAAGATGTACAGTTAGGTGATTCGAAGACGTTAGCTATTAAACGATTAGTATCTATCGAGAGGAAATTTAAGCAGTAGCCAGAATTGGAAAGCGGATACATGCATTTGGGGTCATATGGAGGAGCATTTCGGAGATCCTCCTAAATACTTATTCCCTCATCATGCTGTAATCAAACCAACGAGTTCTACCACTAATTTGCGAGTCGCCTTTGACGGGTCCTGTAGGATTGACACTGGTCATTCCCACTATTAATTGGCCATACTATACAGAATGACATTTTTGAAATTATCCTGAAATTTCGTAGGTGTATAATTGGATTTTGTGTGGACAACGAGAGAATGTATCGGCAGGTATTAATCCATCCAGATGATAGAAGCTATCAGTGTATACTATTGAGGGACAAGCCCGACGATGTAATTAGAACATATCATCTGAATACTATAACGTATGGAACTTCGTTAGTTCCATTTCACCAAACAGCAGATGTACCAGGGGTTCCTGGTGCTATATATCAAAATTTCCTGTTCAAACGATTTCAAGAATAAACTTTGTGATACCTTGTCATCTAATAATATTCAATTTATTGGCACGATCAATCCGTGTGATGCGGAAATAAAAATTAGGCTTCTATAAATGTATCGGAAACAGTAAACCCACTTGGCCTTTCATGGAACACGGAAACTGATAGGTTCTTATTTTCTTTTGATTTGGAACAACAACAGGACAAGATTACAAAACGTCACGCTTTATCTGTTATGGCTAGGATTTTTGATCCTATTTCGTGGATATTACCGGTTGTAATATCTTTGAAGGTATTTATGCAGAGGCTTTGGCTGCGTGGAATTAGCTGGGATCACGAAATGCCTGAAGATTGCTATACTTAGTGATTATTAGGCCTGATGGGAAAATCATTACAAATTACCGGTTAAACAGATTTTACCTTCTCGCCTGGAATTGTGCGAAGCCCCTTTAGTGGTCAAACTTATGATTAGAGTCCGGGATTCTTTGCAGATTGATCGGAATAGGATGTTTGTTTGGTCTGACTCAACAATTGTCTTAGCATGGATATCTGATCATTCGAGACGATGGAGAATCAGGTAGCCAATAGAACTTCTTTCATCATTGAACACATGCCTTCTACACAATGACACCATATACCAGGTAAGAAAAGCCCTGCCGATTTAGCCACACGTGGTGCGTTAGTTTCATTTAGGATGTTATCATTACCGCTCGACTGCAGACTTGAGAAGGGAAAGGAATTTAATATAAATGTTGCAGTTGAGAGCTGTACGGACATTTTTGGTAAATTTTCTGGTTATAATAAACTTCTTGACATAACTGCATTAATTATACGATTTTTTCATAACTGCAGACAAAAGGGTAACGAAAGAAAAATTGGTTATATTACATCATCGGAATTAATTAAAAGGGCTCAGCATGAAACGTACTTGAGTGAAATTTCTACGTTAGCCAGAAACCAGCAACTTTCTAATAAGCGTCGGCTTAGTGATTTAACCACATTTTTGGATGAAGGAGGAATAATGAGAGTTGGTGGTCGGTTAGAGAAGGCTCAAATCAGATATGATCTATTATTTTTCATAAGGATCATGTACTAACGGAGCTATATATATACTACAATCGGAAACATTTATGTATATACGGGAAGACAAACATTATACTTACTTCGATAGAGGTTTTGAATTTCAAACGCAGCATGTTGTTAAACGTATTGTGTATAAATCCATTGTGTGTATGAGATTTAGGGGAATAACTTACGGTCAACAGATGGCATCTCTGCCATATCATCGTCTCCAGCAGTGTGCGCCTTTCATTAATACAGGAGTTGATTACGCGTGGTCTTTCTTTGTCCGTTCATGGATGGGAAGAGGCTCTAAACAGCATAAAACCTGGTTAGCTGTATTTACTTGTCTTGAGACAAGAGCCGTTTACTTAGAGTTGTTAACTGATTTATCAACAGCGGGTTTTATTGCAGCCTTGCGCAGGTCTGTTGCTCGTCGTGGAATGCCAAAACAGATTTTTTCTGACAACGGAACCAATTTTGTTGGGTGCAATAGGTAATTAAGAGAACTGTACAAATTTCTGAATAAGGAGGAAACATAGTTTGCAATAATCAAGGAGACGAGCAATAATCAGATTACATGGTAATTTACTCCTCCACTGCCTCCCATTTTGGTGGAATTTGGGAGGCTGTCGTAAAATCAGTTAAGCATCATTTAAAACGTGTCCTTACTATTACTTCAGTTGCATTCGAAGAAATGTATACCGTAATTTGTCAAATTGAAGGTTTTATTAACTCGCGGCGGATTGATGGGGACATGGATCCTTTTACCCCCATTTTTTATATTGCGGTCAATGGCAATCATACCTAACGGAAATATTATTGATTCTAGAATCAATTATATGATATATGGCGATACGTACAAAGATTAATACATGACTTTTGGAAAAAATGGTCATTAGAATATTAGGCAACTGCAACGGCGACCCAAATGGACCCAGAAATTTAACAATTTCAACGTTGGGGATATCGTAATAGTAAAAGAGGATAATTTGCCTCCGGCTCAATGGTCAATAGCAAGGATTGTTCGAACTCATCCTGGATCTGATTCTTTGGTTAGAGTCGTTACTGTGAAGACCTCTAGGGTTATTCATAAAAGACCCATAACAAAGCTGTGTCCTTTGTTTTTGGAAGTTTGGAACCTAGAAGCTTTCAAAGGGTGGCGGAATGTTTGTGAGTCTTAGCGTTTTTTTTTTTTTGTATTTTTTTACATAAGTTTATTTTTGTGTATTGAATTACTTTTACTTTTTAATACTTATTAATGCAACTCCGTTTTATTACTAAACAATACAAAAGTGTACATTGGACACAGTCCATTTTGAACATTATCGAAGTAAGTTCATAGTTTTACAAATAAATAAAGTTTAAAATTTGAATATGTTTACTTCATTCGATCAAATAAAATACGCCTTTAGTTATGACACGCAGTGTATAATGTAACTGATTCCTGTACACTTTGGATAAGTTCCCTCTAAACGATCTATTGAAAAACCTGCGGACCGTTCTACCGAGATCAAGGATTTAGCAAAAAGACAGTTTAGCATTACTGTATATAATTTTCTTTACTGCCAAAACATAAGTAATTAATGTTAAAATTACGACTGAATATTATTCTAAAAAATTTATTTTAAAAATATTGTTTATTTATTTTTAGTTCGTGAAATTGAGAATGTTTGCTTAATTATATTGATACTCTAACGCACAAATTCTATATTTGCTTATGTTCTTTTGATCTATTTTAAGGTCGTCCCGATCAAGTTCATAACTGTACATTGACGAATATATCTATGACATCTTTAACAGTAACATGTGCCGACGGATTCAACGGTGGACTTCCCCAACTTTTCATCCTAGAATTAGTCGATAGTCAGTCTAATGTAAGCATTATCAAGTTTTACTATATTATATTTATAAAATTTAATTACGTCTTCAAAAAAGTATTTAACCTGAAATAACCTGCGATTACCATATGGTAACGCAAAATACGCCGTTACACTTACACGATTAAATTCAAAATTACGTAATAAAATTAGAAAAGAAAAACGTTACTTTATACAAAACATTAGTGGCTTCCCAGAAGTATAAAGCTTTTGCTCTTCCGAGTCAATTATCAACGTTATCGCATGTCAAGTTGAGGTCACGAAAAACACGTTAAAAATAAAACTTTTTCGATATAACACGTCAGCAAGTTTACGTATTTAGAATTATTATTTTAATCAATTTTAAAAATAATTGCACGAATTTGTAGTTAATGAAATTATTTTTTTTTTTATTAATTTTTTTTAGTTTTGAAATTATATCTTTAAAAAAAGTGTCCAAAAATGTATTCACTTTCATAAACAACATGGACTCTAGGCAACGCAAAGTTAATTAGTGATATATAATATATGTATGTATGTATGTATGTAAGTACATACAGTGCTGTTTGAAACCTAAGCAACTCTTTTTGTTGAGGTAATTAAGGACTCAGGCATCTACATTAGAACTATAATGACTTTTATGAGATTTGTTAGAATTATTATTGATATTAATTGCCACGACGTGGTTACTGACTTTTTTTTAAATGGCAGACCAGAATGATATCTAAACTACGTTTTACAGTATATTGAAAGAAATTAAATTAAGAAACCGATAAGTTTCTAAGTTGTGACCATGGCAGGTAATTTTTTGGAAATAATAAAACCGAAATATGGTAAAGTTTGTTGGGATGATCAAATCTGAACTCTATTGATAAAATATCATCAATTAAGGACATTAAAATCATATTTCTAAAAGGTATTTTTTTGCCGGTTGCACATATCTTTCGTATTACTGCATCAAAATTAACGGTCGATGGTTAATTTTAAAGATAAATTTCTACTCTCACGACGAAAAATATTCAGAAGTCTTGAAGATAACGATTTCGTTAAAAATACAGTTAAAAAAAAAAAAGTTCTTGGCAATACTGTTGTTGGCTATGTTGTTGTTTGTTTTTCAAGTGTGTTAGTACAGGGACGTTTATCAAGTGATGAAAAATTCAGCAGTTAAAGAAGTTTAAAGAAAATAAGCACATTAATAGTGTATAAATCACGTGTTATTTAGATTAAAGCAAGTGATTGTTTTTAAACGTCTTTTTCATAACCATCGTCATAATATTTAATAATTTTAAAAGGTGCTTTTTTGTCGGTTGCAAATACCTTTCTCACTATTGCATGTTGTCGGCAATGCAGAAATTGTTTTACAGAGTACTAAAGTAATCCCTCCAGCCTTTGTGTTGTACCTGCTTTTTGACTGATTTGGATAGATTAAGAAAACTTTAACTGTTACCGTTCCCTACACGTGCAAAATTCCATACGTATTTATTTAATAATGGTTTGTGTTGACTGGCAAGTTATTTAAACCAAATTTAGAAACTTCTACTCTAACCATTCTCAAGATATACAAAAATCATTATTTAATTTGTGTGGGAGGTACCACGCCTACTTATTTGATTACGCCCAGCATATTAGACCTCACCTAACAAATTTTGATTTTGTGACATTCAAATATCTCTGTTGCTTTTTATCATGTTTATAGTAACAGTACTTTTCATCTTATTAAGTTTTTCATTCAGGTGACGGAAAATAGTAGCATGTATACTAAACGTCTGTCACACTAATATAGAATCAAAAACCGTAGTATATATATCACCGTATATAAACCGCATGTCTCTCAGGGCTATAACGAGGTCATAAGCATAATCAATTACACGGACACCCCTATGAGCCAACATGGTGTGCAAGCAGTGGACGTTTTTTACATACGCGAACTGATTCAGGTGAGGAACGCGTACTTCTCCATTATATAGACATGAATCAGTCTTTCCATCGTCTTCAAAAGAAAGAATGAGAGATTGATAGGCCTATACGACTTGGGAAGATCACTAGGCCTACCTACCTTCTGTGCCAAAATAACCGTGACCTCCCGCCACGCTTGTTGGACATAAACCAAACTAAAACTGGTCTTAAAAATCACTAGCAATTTTGATAAGATTATGTCAAAGCTCTTTTGCAAAGTAGCCGGAAATATCCCTTCTCTACGTGGAGCTTTGTAAAGTTTGAAGGAGCCAATCGCCCATAAAACCCTGTCCGGTATGAATGTTTCACTCGCAAGATTCTTAACCCTTCTGGTGACACTTAAAGAGGCGGGAATACCCCGACACTCATGTAAAGGTGCAACCTTTCGAGAGTCAGAAAACAGTGTCCTTAACAAGGGATCCAAAGTTTCCCTTCTAGATCTAGTGTGGGCACCGATTTCAGTACATAGGGACCTAATACCGTTAGAATGACCTATTGCGAGGGAATTTAAAAGTCGAGCCAAAGCCGACCAAATATATGTTTAGTCTTCAATGGACTAAACATATATTTCTTCCACATATCCCTCTTATAACTTCTAATTTCCCTATTGTACTTCGTGGGATAGCACTATAAGTATACCAGTCGCCTGTGCGCTTGGCTCTATTCTACAAAGAATTCCTCTTTACTGTTATTCTCAATTTGGCCAAGGCCCATTTCACCATGGAACTCTCTGTTTGCCTAAATGGTCACTATGACGCTTGCTAATACCTAATGAATATTAATTAGTTGACTGAAGATGACTTGCTGCCAGATCCAGTACACCAATAGAATCTGCAAACTCAGGTAGCCAGTCAACCACCTTGTCATGTTCTCTCTGAAATAGTACCAGTCCACCTTCACTGAGAACATTGGATTATCATTGGTCCTAGCAGCATTTACCAAATCAAATCTAATTTGCATGTGATCGGATAGGAACATGCCAGTCCCTTAAAAGGTTGAACGTGTATGTATCACACAGCGTGATATCCATTACTTCCGATCGTATTGCGTAAACAAACGTTGGTCTTCTGCTCCTATTGGTAACAGCTACATTGTTGCTAACTAGGAAATTTAAAAATCACTCACACCTAGCATTGTTGTCTGTGCTACTCCACACCACATGATAGGAATTTGCGTCACAGCCAATAATGTAGTGGTGGTTGTTGGCCTGACAGAACTCTATGAAATTCTGTACTTCCAAGGGTGGGACACATTCCACATCCCATGGAAAGTAAGCCGAGGTACACATTACATACATTACACCTCTATCTGTTGCAAATCGCACAATCACAGCCATCAGGTCCCTACTGATGAATTATGTAGTGGGAAAGAAGGCCAACTTTGCCATTACCAGAATAAGTGCTCGCGGTCTTCCTCCAGGTTCTCTGATCTTCCAACCAAAAGCCCAGGGCTCCTGTAAGAGACTTAGACCTTTAGCCCTATGTAGGTTTGCCTGAAGCACTTTGATGGTTACTGATGAGTACTCATCGCCACATACAGTTCCACTACTTACTAGAGATGACACACGGTACGTACCATGGACACTTATGTCACCTAAATTTGGCCCACATGGTTAACACTGGCCCGCATTGCCAGTTCTGTTATATGGGTAGTGATATTCATATTTTATATCATATTAATTGATGCTCCTTTTTTGCTGTTTAAAACTATACTGGTTTATTTTGCACTGGTCAGCAAGTCAGTGATTGCAGGATTGCTCGGCGTGCTGCAGAAAGGCGAATGAATTGAAACTGGAGGATGCCTGGTATCCCTTGACAATTCAATTGAGTTTCTGTTACACCTTAGATTAGAGACACAGTTTATAGGGAGCGCCCACTTTCCGCATGACTAAGTTTTGACTCAGAGTCAGCAGAGACATGACCCTCTTGAGCTGCGAGTTGCAGTTACCGTCCTAAGATGGTAAAGATCACACATACAGAAATGTGCATTTCAGATACAAAGACTGTACTAAGTGATAACCCAATGGTTAACCTTAGCAGAGTCCCCCGAATAGCCATACAATAAATCGCTAGTGCTGCTTACTTTTGCCGAGAACAGGCGTAAGTTCTAAGGAAGGAAGCGCTTCCTCCTACAATGGGCAAGTTTTAATATGGGAGTAGGCGGGCTTTTCACACATACAGAAATGTGCATTTCCAAATTGGATAAAAGATAACCAAATATTATCTTATAATTAAGTTAATAACCTGTACGATAACGGATAAGCCATATGAACTCGTTGCTTTCATTCCTATTTGTTATAATCTCCGCTCATTTGGAATTACTGTCGAATAAGTTATAATTTAGATTCTAGCTGCAACTAATAACTTTTCATTGAATCTGAGAAGATTAATTTTTATAATTTTTTCGGCGGTACCCATCACAGAAAATATCAAAATAGCACAGTAACACAGTGCATTTAAGTATGTCTTTCTAATCAAGTGAATTTCGAAATTTTATATCTAACAAATCTATGTTATTTTTTAAGTTGAAAAAAAAAATAATTATTACTCCAACGATTTAACGAAAAAATAAATTTTTATGACTTTGATGCAATAAGAAGCCAAAATAAAAAACTACACATCTATACATCGAAGAAGAAAATATCCAATTTTGGCTAGAAATAACAAAAAACGGCAACGCTGGTTACAAACAAAATGGGACTTAATAGATATTCCACAAAAATGCGAGCATGTTAAGGAATATCAACAATTTCCTACTCTATTGATGATTAGGGAACTAACCAGGGTTGACAAAAAAACGTTTTTTTAAGCCAAGCTGACCGGATTTTATGTGGTTTTTGACGGGTTTTATAACTGCTTCCAAATTTTGTTTAGTTCGACAATATTTTCTGTTTATTAGTATAATAACCTTGTTTCAATATTTATAATGGAATTTTGCAGTCTTGGTGTAATCAAGGCGGCATTGTGTACTATTTGCAGCTAAAACCCGGTATTCGGAGCAGATTGCAATTACTTTAATTGAACCGTGCATTATGAGAAAAACGGCCAGAATATAAAGACAGACAGACAGAGAGACATAGAGTTTTACTTTTGCATTACAATGCCCGGTCACTCGTGGCAAATTTGCCAAACAAATTTTAGAAACGATTAAATTCTCCAAACATAGCTATTTCTGATTATTGGCTTTCAATGGATGCAATATCTATTACACTAGTATGTCATCGATTCACTTCTGAAGAAATATAAATATATTTATATTTCTGAAGAAAATAAAATCGGCTTCAAAGTGGATCGTCTTCAAAAACGAGAAGTTTTTCTAAGGCGGGACTTGGATATTAGCTCAGAGCTGGGGGAAAGATGTAAGCCAGTGATTTGATAATTGTTTGTTCTGATTCAATTATTAATTCATAATTCACTAGTGGTCAGCCGGTTGAGTGGGTTCTTGTTTTACATATTTTCTCTTACCAATAGACTCTATTCCGAACATATATTATAATTATGGACTCTAGAGTAGTGGTGACCAAAAAGAGAAATTAATTTGTGTAATAGTGATAGTGAATTTGTGAATTGTGTGCGTTGAGAGAAAAATAAACAACGAGACATTTTGTATATAAATTTGGCTCGATTATTTGACACACATTTTTCGAGTTATCTTTTACTCGAAATTGTCTATTTTCATTATCCGACAAAATAATGACCAAAAAATCCATCAATTATTAGAACAACGATTACTCAAGTGGATACTCTAACAGACTCCCTAAATCGACTGGATAATTAATGTATGGACCAGAAGTTTATCTTTAACTAAATAGTGTAAAGGGACCCAATTAGACCAATTAAAACCATAGCTGTTTAATTGCGACTACGATTAGTAATTAATTAGATTACTTTTTAAAAAGAATCATTATGATTATGTAATTCTAAAAGAAAAAATATCTGACTACTTATTGATTACGGTTATAAGCAATCAAAAAATAATCAGTATTACTAGCAATGACTGCAAAATAATCCAATAACGATAATTTTTGATTCTTTTTGATAACTTTCACCAATTGTATTCATCCTATTACAATTTTTTCGGAACTGTTGATTAAGTCCAGAATTATCTGATTTAACCGTTGAGGATATAACCAGCACAGTTTTGGACATGCTTTAAAGTTTGTTCGCTAAAAATTACAGCACAAAAAAATTATCGCACACTAAATCACGAATTGTTGCAAATCAAAATTTATTAAAATCAATTATTTGCATAAATCAATTCACCGACCATATCTTCAACGGCAACAAAAATTTCGTTTGCATATCTGACTACATTAAGTAGTAAAATACCGTTATGTTACTTGTGTGGCTTGAACATAATCAACTAAAGGTTCAGGTTGACATGGCTTACTGAAACGCCATAGTTGCAACGTAACTAACCAACCTTATGGGCAACACTGTGATCGATTAGCGGCGGGTTACCATAACTTTATAGCCAATCAATTTGGATGTACAACAATGTGTTAAAAACCGTTTTTTGCCTCTACCGAACATTTGAAAATTTAGAGTTGTGACTGTTCATGATTTAGTATGCGATATAATTATAAGATTATAAATTTATTATTGACTATCCCTGACATACATAGACCCATACATAATTCCCACGACATACCAAATGGAACAAAGGGGACTTCTCCCAATCATTCAATTGCACCAGTTACTAGATAATGTTATGTCATACCACAGTAAGGCACTCATTTCAACTAAAACACTTGAATTACGAATGGTTAAAGAAAATATAAAAATAATCACAAAAAACAGTCATTTCAATTCATATACATACATAAATATGTATGTATTTACAAATCGCCTATTTAAATCAAAGTTTTCAAAGCAAAAATCTGCAATGCAACCTCTCAAATCTGCCTGCAAAAGAGAATAGTAATTATAGGCAGGGCTGTCAGCAATGTTGCGACTGAAAAACTTTAATGTATAAATGTATACGTCAAAAAGTGTATAAGAAATAATTCTTAAAGGAGAGAATATTTTAGTATTCGGTTTCTTTTTCTTGAGTTTACACAAAAGCATCTAATCTTAGAGAAGCAATTTAGACTGGGTTTTTTGTAATTTCGGATAAGATTTTATGCCATTCCTCTCTTATTAAGGATTCTTTTCCTGTAACAAACAGTTGTTTTTCGAATTTCATGACCAAAATGCTCCCGAAAATGTTCGATTGGTTTTAAATTCGGGTATTAGGAAGGTTTCTACTATTGAAGTTAGATATTAGAAGTGTGAAAGAAGAACAATTCTTAGATTTTTCTTGCAGTGTGCTTAGACCCTTGCAAAGACTAATTTCTTCACATTGGTTACCAAATTGTTTTTTTTTTTAATATACCTATTTATTCATTCATGGTAGTTTGTATGGAAACCAAACTTCCATCATACATTCCCACGCTATTACCAAAACCTTCACCAGGTTTCACCGTAAATATAAAGGGTGGTTCAACCGTAAAGCACGGTGTTAATTGTAAGTAACACCTTAACTTAAAGTTTTTTGCCCAACTTAATTTTGTTTCAGTGTTTGACAAATTCAACCATTGCGAGGTACACAATTGAGCAGCACGTTAAGCTTGTTGTAGCCTTTTACGAAAATGTGCGTTCAAACCAAATACATTTCGTGCAAATGTGTCCACAATCGGGATAATTGTGCGCAAATTTCAGCAAACCGGGTCTGTAGGAAATGTGGAAATACATGTGCAGGCTCGTTTAGTTAGGTTTGGTGCGGTTTAAGGGCTACCAGCGTTATCGGGCCGTACTTCTTCTAAAATGAGGTCAGCTATCGCGAGATGATAACATACTTCTTGTGGCCAAAAATTGAGTTGTGAACCTGGGCGATGATGCCACTTGCTTCTTTCTTTGAGGATATTTAAAGGAAACAGTATACGTCAATAAGCCAAGAACAATTCAAAAGCTAAAGGATTAAATAATTCGGCACATTAACGACATTGAACCTCAATTATGTCTCAGTCATTGAAAATATGGATCGACGGATAGAGGTATACCAACGAAGCTGCGACGGGCATTTGACTGATATTTTGTTTCACACATAATATCATAATGAAAAATATTAAGATAATTCATTGAAAACTTTTTGTTTTATTTACAATTAACATCGTGTGTTTTTGTTGGTTCACCCTTTACAAATTTGTTCCCAAAATTTTTCGGTTATGGAAATTTGATTTCATCGCTTAATAGAACATTGTTTGAACAATTTTTGGTTTTATAGTTTTTACATAATCAAGAAGTCACTTCTAAATTGCTTTTGATATAAAAAGCTTCTTTATGTTATTGTACTGGCTTTAACGCTAGCATTTAATGCAGCGAAGATTTCTTTTAATATATAAACATCACTTTTTGATGATTTTTTTTCGCACAATAGGCCGTATTGGGCATTATTTAATTTTTTTTTTGGCCGGAAAATTTTCTAGTTAACCAAAATTTTCCGTGTTTTTTCACAGTTCTGAAAATCTTTTCCAAAGCTTTGCCCTCGCTGTGAAATTTAATTATAGGTTAAATGAGTAAACTTCTAATTAAATCTTATTTGCTTTACGGAAAGTTTTAGAATTTAAGCCAATAAATAATTAATATTAATCGGTAATAATACACCATTAACTCTAGTCATAAAATATAACAACAATTTTTATTATAACAAAGCGTCAAATGAACTCAGTACGTTTTTTTACGCCTTAAATATAGAGTACCTTCTATTATTGTAGCATAACATATATATTGTAGCATAACATAGTTATTGCAAGAATTTTTAAGAAGCATAAACGGCCATATGCAAAACGAATCTAAAAGTAAATTGACGTGAACGTTAGTTACCACACACTTTAAGCTTAACAAACATTTGTTAAAAAAAACGTATGCAAAAACCCTACATTAGCTAATGATTGGTTTACTCAATTTTAAGTATTCATACTGACAGTATCATGATGTTTTTTGTATCAGTGATACAAAAAAACTAATGCCACTCATACGAGTAGTCGAACTAAATAATTTACTTTTATTAATTTAATATAAAATCATTTGTGTATTTGTTTTAATTTCATGTACATCACCAAAGGAAAAGTGTTTTTATTGTGCTTAAATGAATAAATTTATCAGAAAATAATTAGATTTTAAAAAAGGTTCGAAAATAATGCCGAGGATGATAAAATGGGTGGAAAATTTATATACATACAGTGGGATGCAAAAGTAAGTGCATGTTTTGAAGTCGAACAGAAAAGTTCCTATAAAAACTTAAATACTCAATCAGATAAGACAAAACTTCACACATTAAATGTTGTCTTTTCACCAAAAAAAAAAAGAATTTAAATATGATATTCAAATACTGGAATGGGAAAAAACAATTATATAAAAGAATCTGCATGCACGTAGTTTTGCACTTTTCGCTTATATTTTTTAACACTATTCTTAGAACTTCTTTTTTTGTGGCATTAGGGCTTTGCGGTGATCACTAATTTACCTAAAATTTCTGTTGCAACAGCCATTTTTTGACTATTTTAGCGGTCTGGCTGAACCACCATGTCACTAAAAGATGACTTTTTCTTTTGGTTAAGGCTTTATTCCTCCAAAAAACTGCCCTCGACGCCAAAACACTCTATTTTTATTTTTACCTTAAATATTCATAACATAAATGTCACTTTTTAATACTCTTAAAGTAGATAACTTCCTACTTTAAAATTTTTAAAGTTAACATAGATTTAACAAATGGATTTTAAGCTAATAATCTTTTTTGCATACAACATTAAAGTTTAACAAGTTTTGTTAAATTTTTTTTGCATATGACCGAAAATGTTTAAATTTATCTTATTTCGATAATAATAATTCCCAAAACATTCCATGGAGATTTCTCTGTCAATAAGCTGCACCTGATTCTATTAATAAAAATTAAAAGGATGGTGATACTTACAACCAGTTACTAGCTAATGTTATGTGGTGATACCGCCGTAGAAATTTTTTTATTTTTCTTGTTTGGTAGGCGGGTACCTTACTTACCATTTCACAGCTGCAAAATTTATTCCAGTTTTTTTATTGTTATTGTTAAGGTTTTTATAACAACTACTAGCTTGTAACTAATTTTGTGGACTCTTCGGATACTTGTTTGCTTTTCGTTTATAAAAATAAATAGGATTGCGAGCAATTAATATATTTTAATAACGCAGTGATTTTCCCATTTTCAAACTTCTGCTACAATCTACCAAAATCCTATTTAGCCTACCATCCTACCAAACGAAAAATGTTTTACCAATTTTGATAGAATTCTGCCAATAGTGGCAACACTGGCTGTCAGATAGATTTTGATATCCTGCTCAAATTTAGGAAAAATTCCTCAAAATATTACTTCTAGAAATAAAAAATCCCCAAAGAAATCTCTTTAAATAAAATTGTGTATTTAAACGATTAATTTTTAATATATTTTTGTACTATGTAGCAGTGAATATCATTTTTATGTCATAAGTATACACTTTTACATTTATAAGTACATATAAAGGCTCAGATGTACATATTTTAACTATCCATTAGTTCAGAAAGAGATTTTATGGGCGTATGTGAAGTCCAAATTATTCATACAGCAACTTAAGAGAAAAATTCCTCCTACATGTGCAAATATACCACTCAATATTACGAAGAATCATGTCATTCTATGAGAAGAAGATTTCACGCTATTATAGATGCTAAAATAAATACTAAATTTGGACTTAGGCCCTATTTCAAAAAAGACTTATAAAACTTTGAAAATAAATTTCTTAAGTTAAATAAAAAAAAAAAATTATAGAAAACTGATTAATTTATCTTTAAATTGCTTTGGGTCTTTGCTTAAAATCTTTAAGAGTTACTGAGATATCTGAATTTGAAGACCGAAACTCTTTGTGTACATAGTACCCGCGACATCTCAAGAGTAACAATGGAACTTCTCCCAATCAATGCACCCGGTTCATTTTTTAGAGACATTGAAAGGACCAAAAATTTAACGCCAGCTCACAACGGCAGATTCAATAATTAAAGAAGTTCTTCATAACGTAAACACTCATAACCAGTCTCTAGATATGCTATGAGGTGATACCGCTGTTGAATTTTATCAGATGGTCTGGCCGATTATTGAACCGAGAACCTTTTGGTTGGTAGGCGGGTGATTTACTTACTATACTATAGCGGCACAAAACCCTACTTCGCAAGCCCGTCAGCAATACACGACTCCGTATCCAGCGCCAAAGCACTCTCGACTAGCCGAAATTTCAGCGAACATTAAGCCGGTGTCTCAGTGCTGGCTCACTAATCGAAAATATAATCATGTGAGTTCCTCTGATGCCCCTCTGTAGCTTTAACTTAACGCATACTGAAACTATGTGTATTTCAGTTTGGAGGACTATTGGCCATAGGTACGAAGATCTTTGTATTTGGTCCAAAGGCCTCCGTTTCTACACCCTGTCAGTCCTCAATCCATCCGTGTACTACTTTAGGCTGCTGGGGTCCACATAAGGCCCTGAAACCCATTCCCTGTGCTCAGGGAACATGTTCTCGAATCTCCGGTCGAAAGCTAATTAAGGAAAGCACTCCTCATATTACGCTTATTCGTAAAGGATTGCATGAGAGTATATCCATGGCCTCATTGGTTGCAGTCGAGCAGATTAGCTGGTTCCTGTTATAGCCATACAAGCCTGTCTTTGAAGACCGCCCAGCGGTTTCCTAGCGACCAACTGTTCAACCTTAGGCCACCAAATGAGAGATGCATACGTAATGATCGGCCTAATAATCAATCAATCTTAGAACGAATTTAAATTATGTACGTGTGTGAGTAGCTATGCATTCTATAATCTCATTGTTGATATTTATCTTTCGCTCAACTTTAGTTTCTCCTTTCATTTTTATATCGCCGTTGATTGTATTTTTTACTTTTTGGAGAAAACATATTTTTATTATTTGTACTGAAAACCACATATAGAGAAACGAAACTAACTTTTAATAAAAAGAGTTATAAATGCTTGTTTAGACCAATTTTTTTTAGTTCTTTTTAAATCACGGCCAAATGACAACATAATGTTATCATGTCCAAAAAAATTAATAGTACCACATATAGTATTTTGTAGAGTATAAAAAAATGTTTAACAAATTACCCCAAAAAGTTATACTTTTTTGTTAAAAATCGCCAAACCCCAAAAGAAAAATTTCATCCCTTTTGGAAACGAAATTTAATTTATTTTGGGGTTAGAACCCTAAATCTGCTTATGGAGTATTTACACTTAATCGAAATCTAGTCAAATAGAATTCAAATCTTCTTCAAAACCTAATGCGTTTACATCAAGGGTGAGCAACCTTTTTAATCAGCGGGCTAATTTAAATTTTTAAGAGGGCCTTGCATAAAGTAACACATTTTAACAATTTACAAAATTTTATTTATAATAAACATTAATATAAAAAATTAAAAAGAAATAAAGATTTCACACACAGATTTTAATGCAAAAAAGGCAAGTATTTTTAGTGAGAAATTTGACACTGTTTTTTCGATACAAGCTGATCGATATCAGTTGGAATTGATGAGATGGCTACACGTACGCAGCTTTCTAATCGTGCATCACTTAGTCTTGATCGGTGGTCATTTTTGGTGAATTTCATGGTTGAAAATAATTATTTACAAACATACGTACTTCCAAACAGTGACATCATTTGCTTTGCATTTTTCGTCAAAAGCGGAAATTTCTCAGGGCTCACATATAATTTATAAAAGTTTTCGATGTTTACTGAAAGAAATACATTTTTAAAATCGGCATTATTCTGCATGTCAGTCACTTCTATTTGAAATTCTTTGGGAACTGTATCCACAACGATATTAAATGGTGAGGAAAACATTTTTAGTGGAATCGCTGTCTTCTCAGTTTTGGACATTTGGAATCGTAATTGAAATTCGTTGATTAAAATGTTTATATGTATATGGTGCGTACTTTTGAGAAGTGGTAACGTTTTCTTTTTCTAAATGTGGAAAGTGGGACATATTATTCTGCAAAAGATGCTGTTTCCACAATTTTAATTTGCACTCAAATCACAGAATTTTATCATACAAGTTATGAATAAACAGTCCTTTGCCTTGAAGTTCAATATTAAGATCATTGAGATGCTGGGTTATGTCGATAAGAAACCCAAAGTCGCACATCCATTCTTTATTACCAAAATGAGGGAAGTCATATATCTTCATATCCAAGAACAATTGTATTTCGCTTTTTAAGTTGTATACTCTTTTAAGCATTGCACCTCTACTAAGCCAACTTACTTCGGTATTAAAAACCACATCGCCATATGCAGTTTCTAAATCCTTTAGGAATTCTTTAAACTGGCGGCGATTTAACGTTCGCGACTTAATAAAATTAATTAATTTAATTATTGGTAATGTAACATTTGGCATACTCAATCTTTTCGCACACAAATTTTCCTGGTGAATTACGCAGTGAATAATGAATATTTCCCTTCCTTGGGCCTTCTTAATGTCTTGAAACAGCCTTCCTGATACTCCAACCTCCATACTTGACATTGCTCGTGCTCCATCTGTTGATACACCCATAATCTCTTCTAATAAAATTGAAAAATGTTCCAACGCAGACTTTAGTTCATCGTATAAGTCTTTGCCGGTTGTAGTTTCTTGCATAGGAATCAGTGAACACAATTCTTCGGTAGTATTAAAATTGGAGTCAACACCACGTATAAATATAGCCAGCTGTGCTGTATCGCTAATATTGGAACTCTCATCAAGTGCCAAAGAACAGTATTCGAATTTTGCAATGCGTTCACAAAGCGTTTTTGCAATGTTCTCAGACAAGCCTTCTATTCTCCTTGCTATGGAGAATCTTGATAAACTAATGTTTGATAAACTAATAAAGAATCTTGATAATTTTTATTTTTTTCAGGAAAGCTATTTCCAGCAGTGAGACATTCTTTTATCATCTCTCCATCCGCGAAGGGTTTCATTTTTTTTGCCAGTATTTGACTGACAATATAACTAGCCTTTACTGCGATATTTAATAAAACAGTTTGATTTTTAAAAAAATCCTGTTGTTTTCCGAAGTTTTTCTCCATTTGATTAAACTTATCTATCCTGAGTTGTCCTGTTAGTTTTTTGTATTGTTGTTCATGTTTTGTATCGTAATGCCTTTTTATGTTATACTCTTTTAAAGTCGACACAGTTTCTGAGCATATTAAGCATACAGCTTTATTTTTGGCGAAAGTGAAAAAATAACCAAATTCCCACTTTTCTTGGAAATTCCTGTGCTCATCCGCAATAGTCCGTTTTTTAGTTTTCTTTTCAGACATTCTATTATGAAAAAAAAAATTTTTAAGTTAACAAAGTTTCCCGTAATTAATTTAATAATAATATAGTCGCAATTTAGACGATATAAGTTTTCTTGCATAAATTTTAACTTTATGTACATATGTAGAGAACATAAAAGAGTAAACATGTTCATGTACTTGATATTTGTTTTAATTTCTTGTCCGTATTTTTTTTAATTTTATTTTTTAATATGAATATTTATTTATGCTGAAAGCTAAAAAGGGAAAAATTAATAAAAATTCAAAAATTTTTTTAAACGAAAATGCAAATTTAAACAAGAATAATAAAAATTCTTGCAAAAAATCTTTTACCGTCTTAGCTGGGAAATATTGATGGGAGAAAGTAAATAAAATAAACCAAATTTTAAAAATGCTTGGCGAGCCGCTATGACATGTTAAACGGGCCGCAAGTGGCCCGCGGGCCGCGTGTTGCTCATCTCTGGTTTACATTATAGAGCATTTTCACCTGAACGAAATCTCATCAATTAGATTTTAAAAAAGATTTTGTACAAAATCTGATGCGTTCACATTAGTCTTTTTTGACATTTAGTTTTCAGCGGCTGAAATACAAGAAAACGGAATTACATTTACCGATTGACTTTGGTACCTACCAGTCGTATGAATAATATTCGCAAATTGTTATCCCGAAAAACCATATTTTCTTCAATGAATTTTGTAATTTTAAAAATATATTTTTAATTTTATTTCTAATGTCAGTTTTCCTTGAATAGAGTTGTATTTTTTTATTATTTTTAGTGCAATAAACAAAGTTGCATCAATAAATTTACTAAATTTCGACAAAATCTCGTGACGAAGTAGATTTTGTTTTGTTTGAGAAATCTAGTTCAAATCTACTAGATTTTGATCGAAATCTTGTAAGTAGTAGATTTCGTTCAGGTGTAAATAGGCAATTGGACATTTTTGTCAATTATTGAGATTTCATTTTTACGCGGCTGAAATAAAAGAGAAAGAAATTACATTTTCTAATTGCCTATGATACATACTTACCTGTTGTATGAATAATATTATTAATTTATTTTGCCGAAAAATAACATTTTTGCAAAAACTTTTCTCGAACAGCGTTGTATTTTTTAGTACTAAAAACAAAGTTGTGGCACTAAATCTCCTAGATCTTATGACGAAGTAGATATTGTTTTGCGTGCGAAATCTAGTTAAAATCTACTAGATTTTGATCGAAATCTCGTAAGTAGTAGATTTTGTTCATGTGTAAATACACTATTACACTGGAGCTGAAAATATTATTTGATGCCTTACAGTCAGGTTTTATGTGGTCTTTTGAAGAAAGACCTGTATTAATTTCATCACCTTCAAAGTTAAATTGCTTAAATTCAAACAAAATTTAAAGTAATACACACTTAGCTCTCACCATCATTACTGAAATTAAAAAATCAGGGATAGTAGATATTGTTTCTAATTCCATTATTAAATATACTGCAATTTTAAGGGTACAAACTGTAAAGTGAGTCCAAGACTGTTTTGGTTATATCCTCAACGGCTAATTCAAGAAATGTAGGACTTAATCAACTGTTTCGAAAAAAATTGTAGTACGAATGAATATAAAAATTATCGTTGAAAATAATCGAATTACTTTTTGATTACAGTGAAAGCTCCCGTGGGCGGCACTGACCGTCACAGCAGATTTGTCCGTTATTGAGAGGTGTCCGTCTACGGGATAGTTGATTAAAAATGGTCGATATAACAAATTTGAACGCATTGCATATTTGGTATATACAATACATACTTGTGAATAAAACTGAAAATAAAATAAAATGAAATAAAATAAAAAAAATTTAAATATGAGAAGTCCATTCGAAAGAAAAAATTAATTAACTTTAAAATTATGTGGTTGGGAAAAAGAACTGGCGAATTGTAGCTTGCTTAGAGTTCGCTTGTCTCCATTTTTTGTGCATTTCCACAAAATGGTTTTGCAAATTGTTTAATTTCACGATTTTATTTGATCGATTTCTTGCTCTACGACATCCTCTTCTGAAATATTTGATATAATATATATGGAATTTTTCATTTTCGATATTTATTTCAATGATATCCTTTTCAGTGTAAGCAATGTTATCGATGTTAAAAATTCTTCAAAACTAGTTTTCTATTGTAATATATTTGCCTTGTTTTAAGATATATAAAAAATTAAAGAAATAAGTGTCATACGGGCTTTAGTGTTGCTGTGAATTGTTTTTGAAAATATTGATGTGTTTCTTATACTTTTCTCCAAGCATATTTTTATGTTTTGCGGAATTTTTTGTCCATCTACGGGAGGTGTTTTAAAGGAAAAAGGTGTCCGCGTCCGACCATGCGAGTATCTCTCTAGGAGAATGTAATTTGTTCTAAAAATACTTGGAAATCGAATGGTCTGAAGAAATTGTCCGCTTAATAGAGGTGTCCGTAAGTAGAGCTTTCACTGTACTTTTGATTCCTTTTTATTATTATGTAGTAAAAGACAGTAATGCTTTTTTTTGATTATCTGTCAATTAAAGTTTTTCGCGCCATCTAGATCCCAATTAAGTTCGTTACCGCTTAGAAGGCAAGTATGTTATGTAAACCGAATACAAGTGAAATTGAACATACCCTATTCTACTCAACCTTATTCAGCATTGTGACAACGGAGTATCATCTTAATTTGACAAAACCAATCACTGTACCAATGCACAACTTTTTGCCAATTCGTTAAAGATATTGAACGTAAGTATAAACTTGATTTTGCTTTTTTTGACAGACGCTGCTCTATATATAATTAAAGTTGCCAAAGCCTTAAAGGTGTTTGACCATAAAGCAAAGCACGTTACATGCATTGCTCATGCACTGCATGGTTGTTGGAGATCAACACGAAAATGTAAACAAAGCAATTGCAAATAAAAATAAAGTGCCTTGAAAGCTCCAAATAGAGCTAAAATTTTTAAAGAAATGTATCCAAACTTTCCTTTACGGTTCATTGGAGAACTTGGCCTGCGGTCATCAATTACTAAGCTTCCAATTATGAAAAGATCTTAGAAGTTTTAAGTGTTTTAAATAGTTCATAGATAGCAATAGATGAACTAAAAAATTTAAATATACAAGTAAACTGTTTTTATTAATACAACCTTCGGTTTTATTGAAAAGTTACTTAAAAAACTGCAAAACTGCCTATAATATTAGTTGAGAAGTATGTCATATTATATGCGACGGTTCAGAATATTGGCAAGATGGAAGATTGTAATACAAAACTGAATATTAAAATTAAGCCAGACGTATTATGCATTAACAAAGCATTTAATTTAGTGAAATGTTTATGCCAATATCTAACAACAATATTGCTTTTTCTTCAAATATGATTTTAAAATATGGTCTTAAGGAATTTTTATCCGTGAAGTATGTTCTTTTATATCAGTAGGCATGACATTTTCAATGTTTAAAAGTTTTAAATAAAATTAAAAAGTATATAGGTGTGAGGTGGCAGTAGTGTAGTGGTTAGATTGCCGGTAGACAACTCAAACAACCCAGATTCGAGCCCCAGCAGAGGAGAAAAATTTAATTGCATTTTTGCATGGAGGCTTCGTTTCCAGCGCCGTTCATCCTGGAACGGTCTACAGTAAACTAGTCATCCACTTAGCTTGTAACAAAAATTATATTAACGAAACTGAAGCAAGGCAAAATATTAATAATAATGGACAAGAAAATATGGCAACGACCTTCGGCACACGAAACAGGACGCGCATTGCGTGAAGCATCAAGGCTTGCACAACTTGAAAATCAAATGTTGGCGTATAGAAGCGAAGTCTTAGGGATAAACGAAATGAAGTGGAATGGCATTGGCGAACATATCACGACAAATGGTAATACTGTACTCTACAGTAGAAGAATAAATAGCTGGGAAAATGGAGTTGGGTTGATAATATCAAGGAGGATAAAGAACATCCTTCAAACATTGAAACCAGTTTTGGATCGCGTGATAATGGCCCGCTTTAAGGGTAGAGTAGGACGACACGTTACCATAGTGCAGTACTGAGACGACGTAACATTCACGCTTACGGAAATTTGAAGAGGTAATATCATCATACTCATGGGTGACTTTAACGCGTTGATAGGTAGCAACAATACTAACATCCGATCCACTATGGGAACACATGGTTGTGGAGTCAGGAATAAGAACGGAGAGCGACTAACAGAATTGTGTCAGACATTTCAACTAGCCATAGTTGACTCCATCTTCCCGCATAAGGAAATACACAAAAATACCTGGACATCCCTGAATGACAATGCACGCAATCAGATAAGCCACATATGCGTGAGCAGAAAATGGAGAAGCTTTTTATCGAAATAAAGATTAAATTCAAATGTCAAAGAAGCACCATTAGGCACACCAAGCGAAGACGGCTCTACCTACAAAAACATCAGAATAATACAACCAGATACCTATTAACCTTGGCAATCCATGAACGACTACCAATAACCCAACATCACTCATGGGAATATATCAGAGCAATATATAATCAAGTCGTGGAGGAAACACTTGGTGTCATCAAGACGGGAATTAAAACTGCAGCTGAATACCAACAATACCCTGAGGCAGCAATACCATCAGCTACGGGAACAAGTAAAGAAAGCTACAAGAAGAGACAAAAGAAAGTTCCTGGAACGACGGCAACGGCAACAAAGGAAGAAGTTGGCCGGAATATTGAGAGAGGAAATTACACCAGGCGATTAACTACCTTACTAGTCGAAAGTAACGGCACAAACACAAATAAGGACAGCGAAATGGTTGAGAACATAGATAAAGAAAACAGTCTAAGAATACCATGCAACCCTCCAAATCTGAATGAAATAAAAGAGGCGATTGAAAAATTGAAAAATAATAAGGCGGCAGGCGAAGATGGACTACCAGCGGAAATTCTACGGGTTAACATCCAAATCGTAGCTGAATTTCTACGGCTTCACATCACCATATATAAGATGGCTGCAGATACTTCCAGCCATAATACAGGGGAATCTTCAGAACAAAATAGACAACATATTGCGAGACGAATAAGCAGGATTCAGACCGAATAGAAGTTGCGTAAATCAGGCCAACACTTTACATATAATCATTGAACAGTTCATTGAATGGCGTACGCCTGTATCTACTGTTCGTCGATTTCTAGAAAGCGTTTGTTACTATCAGACGAACGGCAATATGGAAAGCACTAAGAACAAAAGGAGTACCCAAAAAATAATTCGAATAATCAGAGCGATGTATGAGGATGCAGAACTTTCAGTTCTTCATAACGGGAACATCAGCGAACCATTCCACACCAATGCAAGAGTTAAACAAGGATGCCCACCATCACCTCAGCTCACTATCACCTCGTAGTGCTGGATGACATAATGAGCAAAGTCTGTTCAAAAAAAGAAGAGGGATAACATGAAGACTTGGACTATGCAGATGACATTTGTCTACTCTCGCATAAAATTTCCAATATGCAGGCGAAACTGGAGGACCTAGAAACATTTGCTCGTAGTGCGATAAATAACAAGAAATTCAAGACCATGAGAATAAACAATACGAGCACGGAAAACATCATGCTACAAGGTCAACCAGTCGAGTATGTAGATAGATTCTGCTATCTAGGAAGTAAATTGACTACAAACGGTTACGCAGAAACAGACGTAGATAACAGGCTCAATAAAGCGAGATCGGCATTTGGACGACTGCAGTCAGTATGGAGAATCTTCCATATATCCAAACGGACTAAGAGCTATATATATCCGTTATATGTAGATATATATATTTATGTACGTAAATAGTAATATGTGAATACCAATATTATTATAATCTTAATATTAAGTACGTATTTACTCCAAACATTGAAATGTTACTGCGCGTAATTGGGATCGACCATACAAGATCATACGTATTTGCCTGCTTACATATAATGTGTATGTCGGACAAGTAACATGATCTTGTATGTTCTGGTGGTTGTTGTTTACTGTTTGAACATACATATTTGTCGCCGTAAGTTGGATCATATATTGTAAATAAGATCAATTTTCATGTTTCTATGTACATATGTATGTATATTTTCAAATTAATATTCTTTTGAATAATTAGGTGTTGCTATTCCAATATCAAATATAAAATAATATATATCGTTGCTAGGGTAAATTAAAGTCAATTCTGCATGCCCATCTATATACTGTTAGTAATGATAAAATTGCTAATCTGTTGTCAAGTGGTAAAGAGAGGCATGCACAATCATGTCCAATAAAACATGTATAACAGATGTTTGTAATATGTATATAATATATATTTATAATACATATTTTTATGTATTGATTTTTTATTATGCATAAGTACTTAATTTAGGAGTCAACTCGAAAAGTACAAAAAGACTTTGTTAAAAAAAGAAAAAAATAAAAAACATTTATTAATAATATTTTTTTAAAGAAAATAAAAAAATTAAGGAATTGTCTTAATTATAATTGCGAAAAACCTACGATAAAATTGGCGCAGTCGGTAGGATACCCGAGTATCCTTTTTACATATAAAAGTAAACTACACATATTTTATAAGAATGCTTGACATTTTAATGTCTGAATGGGTATCACATTATGATCTTCTTAATAGTTGTATAGGGTCCGCCGTTTTTTTTTTTTAACTAGTGCTAATTTCGTGAATGGTAACACTTAGCTCATGTCTGATTTGACAGATAATTAGTTTTATCCTTCCGCTGAACGAATATGGTTGTGTATACGCTTGAACAACGCTTCGCTAAGTGGGCCTGCGGTCGACTTACAGAAGATGCCGATTTTGCCAAAAAAAGTCATCTTTTCAGATGAAGCTCATTTTGATATTGGCGGGTATGTAAACAAGCAAAATTGTCGCATTTGGGCGCACGCATACATTGAAAAGCCGATACACACAAGACGAGTCAATGTTTAGTGCGGGTTTAGGTCCAAAGGCATAATTGGGCCATTTTTCTTCGAAAATTAGCAAGGAGTGGCCGTTACAGTCAATGGCGATCGTTATCGGACCATGTTGAACGAAGTTTTGTTCACAAAAATTAAAGAGGAGGATATTAGCAACATTTGGTTTCAACAGGACGGCGCTACGTGCCACACAGCCGAAGCTACACTCGATGTTTTGCGCCCTGTTTTTGAATATCGCATTATCAGCCGCAGAGGAGATGTCGTTTGGCCACCTCAGAGCAGCGATTTGACACCGTTGGACTATTATTTGTGGGGTGCCGTCAAAGATAAGTGTTCGCCAACAAGCCAGAGACAATTGACGCTTTAAAGGACAATATTCGTGAAGCCATTGGTGAAATACAGCTGCACACAATCGATAATTGCCTAAAAATTGGATCGATCGTATAGGCTACTGCATGGCCAGCCGAGGCAGCCATTTGAATGTAATTATTTGCCATTATTAACCGGAAGGATTGTACTTTCAAATAAAAAAAGAAATTTGAGAAAATATTCAGTAGTTTTTTTATAGCATTTTCAAAAGAACATTTATTTGGCGATTTGAATGAATTTTTATTAAAGCTCAACACTTATGATGTGTATTTATATAATTTCGAAACAAATTTAAGGTGAAAGTAGACTTTATGTGCTATGTGTATATCATCCACTGCATAACATGAGCCAAATTTCAAATTACTAGGGTAAGTACTTGCGCGACGTTTAGAATTAATAAAATTATAAAATGCTTTCGCATTAATCTTTAATTTCATTTTCATTCCCAGTAAATAGCCATTATACACCAATTTGTTTGCAGTAATGTAGAAGAAGAGCTTTCTTTCAATTTTTTATGTTGGATAAATAGCAGCTGTTCCATTAGGGACCCTTATTCTTGCGTACTTTGAAAAAGCCCGAGCTCGAGCAACGACTGAATAAATTCATTCCATCCTAAAGGAATTAGGTAGCCATGTTCAAAAGACTTGTCCCACAGTATGTGAGGAATATTAAAGCCTCCGACAGCAATAAACAAATTTAAATGTTTGGATAGATCAATAACATATGTAATAGCAGTGATGTGATTGTTGTATACTTCGACCGTCGAGTTAGTAGGTATATGGTAACAAGTAATATATAGATGAGCAGCATAAAGTTTTATTTTTAGGCCAATGAATTCAGTATCATTCCTGGACTGAAAATTAATAACTTCGGAAGGAAAAGAGTAACGAGCTGCAATAAGAACACCGCAATCAGATTTATGTTGACGATCAAATCAAAAAATTTGTTATCTTGGTCATAAAATTTCAAATGTTCTTTCTATTATTTAACCAGGTTTTAGAAAAAGCAATAACGTAATAAGAAAAAACAGAACTTATCAGAATTTAGTATCAAGACCATGTACGTTTTGGTACAGTATATTTATTAGGTTTTCAATGAACATATTTATTTTTTTGGAACAGAATTATCCCTCGATGAATATCGTACGACATTATTTGAAATTTGATTTTCCTTAATAATGTACTCTCGAACCAAACTGTTAACTGGTTAAAATGATGGACTAAGAATTGTATCATAAAGATCAAACGGAAGGGTTATTTTAAATGATGCAACATTTCTTAGTTCAGAATACGTAAACTTCTTCACATATACATCCAGGATAAAATTTAATTTGGATTATAAATATTTATGAATATTATCAGAAGCTTCAAATCGAGATATAAAAATAGATTTACGTGGCGGTATAACTTTAAGATGAATAATTATGTTATTTTGTAAGAATGTAGATGGTGCTATAGTGGAATCTATTTGTGCAGAAGTAAACGGAGATTAACGGGTTTTTTAAACATAACTTTCAGATGTAGCAATTAAATTATTTGATGACATAGGATTAGATGGTGTTTGTGCATTTAGAGCACAAGAATTGTTATCAGGAATAATTTGTTTTGAGTTAGCTGAGTCAGAATTAGAGATAGTCACAGTTTTATTCGAATTTCTGGCTGATTTTCGACGCTTAGGCAATGGTTGTTGGGGAGAGTTAGGTGCATCCAATGATTTACAAACAATTCCCCGTACGAAGCTACACTTTCAAACAGCTCAGATAATGTATCCTGAATTTTCTTGAAATTTTAACTCGTATTTTGGAAAAAAATTAGAGCTCTACGCCTATTTTTCTGCAACCAATACAGCACCATTGTATACGCTTGAAATGACATAAACCATGGCATAACCAACACATAACAAATCTTTCAGGATCTAAAGTAATCGAACAATTTTGGTTCAAACAACTTGTTGCGGTATAATACGCAGGACAAGAAATGTAAAAATTTTAAAATTTTACGATAGAAATTATTAATTGAATAAAACAAAAATATTTGTTGTGTAATAGTAGATTAAATTATAAACCGCAGGATGGCACTACTAACTAGCAAATGCACAAACCATTCAGGTAAAAAACTTCAGCAAATGTTTAAAGGGTTGTATTTAATAGGCACTATAACCACACCGTTGAATTTATAATTGAATTATCCTGTTATCGCTGCTTCAAAATAATTGTTGTCTTTTGTGTGTTAGGTTTTGTTTACTTTTCACTAACTGAAAAATTTATTGTTACACAGTTGCTGTTGTAAGAGTGAATACATATACATATACATATATATATATATATATGTATATATATATATATATATATATATAAATATATATATATATATATATATATATATATATATATACATATATATATATATATATATGACATTTATATATATATACATATATATATATATATATATGACATATATATATATATATATATATATATATATATATATATATATATATATATATATATATATATATATATATATATAAATGTCATATATATATATATATATATGTATATATATATATATAAATGTCATATATATGTATATATATATATATAAATGTCATATATATGTATATATATATATATATATATATATATATATATATATATATATATTTATATATATATATATATATATATATATATTTATATATATATATATATATATATATATATATATATATATGTTTTAATCAGTTTTCTGTGAAAGTTGTTACTGTAATCGATGTAAATTGTTTTTGTCTCTCCTCAATATTATCATTCTATGAGTTGGTAGCTATTATATACGCCAATTTAAATACTAAATTTCGACTTAGAGCCTATTTAAAAAACTTTGAACGCTTTGAAAATGAATTTACTTAGTTAAAGAAAATTTATGAAAAAAAGCTGATTAATTTACCTTTACATTGCTTTGGGCCTTCGCCTACGATCATTGAGGATTACAGAGATATCTGAATTTGAAGGCCGAAACTGCACAAACATATTTATATAATTCTCGCGATATCTCTAGTGGAACAAGGGCTGCACCCGATTCTATTTTTTAGACTTATTGCAAAGGCCCTATAGCTTAATGCGAGCTCTGAACGACATATGCATTAATTAGAAAAGTTTTTCTAACGTAAATACTCTTAACTGGTTGCTAGCAATGTTATAGGATCATACCGCTGAAACTTGTCAGATGGTCTGGCCACGTATTGAACCGAATATCACGAAAATCAGCAACACTTATGTATACTCTTTGAAGATTTTTATTGAATGAACAAAAATTTTAATTTATAAAATTACAAATCTTATTATTACAAATATATATTGATTGAATTTATTTTAAACTAGCAAAATATATTTTGCTGGAGTGAAATGCAATTGGTTTTACAACACCTTCCTCAATTGAGTTGCTTGGAGTTCTCTAAATTTAACAAATTCTGCTTTACATAAAGGTTTTATTATTATATCAGATAAAAAAATGAACCTTCTCGATGTGTTTAGTTCTGGAACTTAGTTTTGTTCTTTTATCATATGAAGGCAGCAAACAGATAACAACAACATGAATATCGCTTAATAGCCGTTTTATCCAAATAGTTTCTTTGCATGTATCAGGGAGTGATATACGTTCTGCTTTCTTTGAAGATAACGCTACTAGAGTTTGCTTTCTGCATGACCAATTTAATAAACCACCATTTATCTGAAAGGTATAACCTGAGTTAGAATTTCTGTCTTATAAGCACTTTGCCTAATTCGCGTCTGCATGGCAAACTAAGTTGCGATTGACCTTTTGTCAATTGCAAAAAATATTTTGCGGTTTCTTTAAAATATTTTAGTACTCTCTTTAATTCTGACCAGTCCTCTTGGATAAAACTTTTAAGCTTTCTACTAAGTATAGAAACACTAGCTGCAATATCAAGTTCAGAGTCCGTTTTACCATATACTGGATCCAAGGGATATTGTAAGATTTTTCAATTTTCCAAATAACTATATTACAACTATATTAACTATATTACAATAAGACATGTTATTAAAGCAAATCGATCTGGTAAATTACCTTTTGTACGTCCTGATGATCTACGAACATTTTCTGAGCAATTTTCAGCATTTTGAGGAATTTCTTCTACTGGCTCTTGATAATTATCAGTGTCATATTGTGAATCTTCTGGCAATAATATCGTCACATCAAGGCTTTGAAAGTAAACATTATCTACTGACAATGGCTCTTCCTCAGGTTCCCCCTTTCTTGAAAATTTATGCAATACATCAGAATCTTTTGATGAGAATTTCTTGAGCATTTTCGTCAATAGCAGATTCATCAATAAATTTAACGTTACTACTAATTGCGACAGTACATGTCTTAATATTGGCCATGGGACAACCTTTAGAGTTTTCATCATAAAAAGAATTCAAAACTTCGGTTTTATTATTTAACTCTGTTGTTTTCTTTAAGACCAGTTCTTTTGATCTGAAAATTTTCCAATTTTCTACACTGGACATTTATCTCTCTCATAAACTGTACGGTACATCATCTATTGCTTTTGTACAACACCTATTCTGAAAAAAATTTGTTACATTTGGCTCGGTAATCATGCTTCGAGCCATTTCTGTTAAACTCCTATTCCGTCCTTAAGCTACACCATTTTTTTGAAGGCAGTAGAAAACAGTATATTGGTATTTAATGCCTTTAGAATAGATATAATTTTAACATTTTTCGCAGTGTATTTTCTACCATTATCGGACCCTATAACTAATGGATATTAAGAATACTTATTCTTTACAATTTCAAGATAACATTTAAGTTGATCAAAAGCTTCACTTTTTGCTTTAAGTACATAGACACCCGTATAACGAATATAACCGCCAATAAAAGTTATGTAGTGCCGCTTTTTATCTGGTGTCAATGTTTGCATAGGTCCGCAAGCGTGAGTATGTACTAAGTCTAAAATATTGTTTGACTTTGACTTTGTTTGCTAAAAGGATTTTTCACCATATTGCATTTTATGCGAACCTCACAACAATTTTTAATATTGCAATTATTATTTCTAGATAGCTTACCAGCTGTTTTATATTTATCAAATTAATTACATTCTTTATTGCGATTTCCGAATATTTTGTGCCAGTAATAGAATTGTTCAATGACTTTACTTGCAGAAACTTGCAACGGAAGAGCAAAAAAATTTTTTATATTTTTGTCAATTTTTACTTATCATTTCTTAAATTTCGCAAAATTTTTTTAGTTTGCAATTAAAAAAAAAATTATTTGTAAACATAAAAACAAAACGGCTATTTTAATAATTCTTGCAAGTAAAAATTTTACCAGCAAGAATTTACAAGAATTTTTTTGTCTCAATTTATTACTCTCTTCTGACACTCTCTCGTTGCAAATTTTTTGAGTTAATAAATATTTTTGCAGTGACAATTGCTACAAATTCGTAACGTTACTGAACAAACCTAATGTATGTATATATTCATACTGCATAAAAATGATATTGCCTTCTGATTTGCTTTCGTCTGAATTAAGCACAGCTCTGCAAATGTCGCTTCTATCGCAATTATAAATAATTCCGCAATTTTGTTTAAAATTTTATTAACAGAAAATACATTGGTGACTTCTTAAGCTGGATTCACCCATTGTTTCGGGACAAAAATTTTGTTGCACTGTAGATGGGCACCAGAGCAATACCTTCGACCTTTTCCTGACTACACACCCTGAAAAGTATGTAGCTGAGGTTCTAAAGTACTAAGTAAGTAAAAACTTTTGATCAATCGTTAAAAGGCTGATGGACAGCGCTAGTTTCGTTTCCTGCCCTTATAATGAATGACCAAAAATTCACGAACCCGGTTGAAAAGGCAAACTTTTTGGCTGAAATGTTTACAAGTATTTCTCACTTGCCTGAGAGTGTTCAACCACTACCCGAACTTGAAAGAGTATCAGTAACTATCCCCAGTATATTTTTTTAGCCTGTGCTGTAAAAAGGGTCCTTGCAAATCTCAGCGATGACTTGTTAATCTGGGCTGAATGGCATACCAGCAGTGGTCCTGAAGCAGTGCTCTTCGACGCTTACGCATCCATTAGCTCATATTTTCAGTGCGTCATATCGCGCCGGTATTTTTCATCTTGCTCGAAGGTTGCTAATGTAACGCCAATCTCTAAGAAGGGCGAGGCATGTAACTGAGAACTACCGCCCAATAGCAGTTTGTTTCGCACTCTTCAAGGTTATGGAGAGTATGATTAATCACTTTGTTCAATATTAGGAGTCCAACAATTTGCTAATTTTCGTCAGTACGATTTCCAAAAGGGCCGTTCTACTGGTGAACTGCTGGTGTTGCCCTCGGAGAAGTGGACAAATTCATTCACGGTTGTGGCTCTCGATATCTCAAAGGCGTGTCATAGAGTTTGGCATGAAGCTCTCATTTCGAATTTTAATGCTTTTGGTGTCGGTAGTCACTTCTCTCGATTTATAAGAAGAGTGGTTATAGATGGGGTCTCATCTGCCGAGTTCAGGATAAACTCAGGTGTGCCGCGAGGCTTTTTTCTTTCTACTACTCTCTTCTAATATTTCTTAGCGACTTTCTTCTTCTCACTTTTTATCTTATCTACTCTTTTGCGGATGACAGCAACATTTGTCACTCATACTCTTTTGATCGTAGGCCGAGCGTCTTCGAGATTGGGGCGAGAAGGGTGTATATGAACGACAAACGCACAAGTGACCAGGTAAAAATCTCCGAGTGAGGTAGTGCGAGCAGGTTCGATTTTAATGTGTGAAAGGTGTGTTCTCATCTGTGTCCATTGGTAATGTGGATGTTTGGGCATCAAATTCTCTTAATGTTATGGGCATGATTACATATTTCGTTGGAATGATCACATATTTCGTTGAAATGATCACATATTTCAAGTATCGAAAGAAGCATTCAAGTGCCTTGGATTTCTAAGACAATGCAAGAACTACTTCACTCCATGTGATCTCTTGAATAATTACAAAACCATTATCCGACTCTAAATGGTATACAACTCTCATGTAATGGCCGGTGTTTCAAGGTCTATTTTGGAGCTTCTCAACCGCGTACAGGAGAGGGCGAAGTTGCCAACTCTATCGACTCATTAGAGCACCGTCTCAATGCGGCATTTTCTATCGGTACTAAAACGTAATGTGTTATGACGAAATTAAAAAATTAATTCCTAAAAATCATATAATCTTACGTAGTACTTAGAGCGTAGAGCGCATCCCTCCGTTTGTTAGGATGAAGGAAATTGAAATTGATAAGTTGATGGATTTTATCAAACACAAGAAAAAATATTTACTTTTACCTACTGTTCATTAAATGAATCTAATTTTTTGTTAAAATATTTTCGTATTTTATAAGTTCTACATTCTAATGCTATTTCATTTTTATATTAACATCGTTATCAAAAATAGAGATACAATTGCATTTTTGCTTTCTTTAAACAGCTAATCAAATATCTAAATCGGACCTTGTTTGTGCAAAATATTTTAATATATGACAGTAAGTACTCACTTTAAAAAAATCTAGATTCGGATTTGCACACACTTTCATATAAACACACGGAAAAGTATCTGCCTTTTTAATCTGCCCTTTTGTATCCCATTGCATATACTTACATATTATTTGTTTGGCAGATGTACATATCATTTTTAAAACTATTTTTTTCTGTAATGCAAAAAAGAACAAGTCTTTTAAGAAAGAATAAATAGAAAAACTTAATTATTCTTTCTGTTGGTTCTCTCATTTTAAGTGTGGCATTCTTTTTAAACGACACTGTTTTATTCATACCATGAGTGATAATATTTTGTTTCACTTCGCTAACACAAAGAGATTGTTGATTGAAACGATTTTTATTTCGTAATTCTCTCTCTAATCTCACATTTTTTAATAAGCAATAGTTTGTGCAAAATATTTTAATATATGACAGTAAGTACTCACTTTAAAAAAATCTAGATTCGGATTTGCCCACACTTTCATATAAACACACGGAAAAGTAACTGGCTTTTTAATCTGCCCTTTTGTATCCCATTGCATATACTTACATATTATTTGTTTGGCAGATGTACATATCATTTTTAAAACTATTTTTTTCTGTAATGCAAAAAAGAACAAGTCTTTTAAGAAAGAATAAATAGAAAAACTTAATTATTCTTTCTGTTGGTTCTCTCATTTTAAGTGTGGCATTCTTTTTAAACGACACTGTTTTATTCATACCATGAGTGATAATATTTTGTTTCACTTCGCTAACACAAAGAGATTGTTGATTGAAACGATTTTTATTTCGTAATTCTCTCTCTAATCTCACATTTTTTAATAAGCAATAGTTTGTGCAAAATATTTTAATATATGACAGTAAGTACTCACTTTAAAAAAATCTAGATTCGGATTTGCCCACACTTTCATATAAACACACGGAAAAGTATCTGGCTTTTTAATCTGCCCTTTTGTATCCCATTGCATATACTTACATATTATTTGTTTGGCAGATGTACATATCATTTTTAAAACTATTTTTTTCTGTAATGCAAAAAAGAACAAGTCTTTTAAGAAAGAATAAATAGAAAAACTTAATTATTCTTTCTGTTGAGAAGAGATTGTTGATTGAAACGATTTTTATTTCGTAATTCTCTCTCTCATCTCACATTTTTTAATAAGCAATAGTAATGTGGCCAATTTTGTAAAATCATCTAATCATTGTATATTGAAAATATTGAAGTATCGGACATGTTTTCTGCTCGCTCTGTACGATATTTGCTTTTTTTCCAATTTCTGATTTTTTAATCTGAAAAGTGTCAATTTTATTCATAATTGAACATTTT
>JAKWBJ010000298.1:0-200989 GCA_023159175.1 Wohlfahrtia magnifica
ACGATTAGACTATATCGATTACACTTTTGGATTAAACTACTACGATATAGTATTACGACTACACTATTACGATTGCAGTATTAGAAATGCTCTATTTCATTTACATTATTAAAATTGAACTATTACGATTACTACATTAAAAATGATCTATTTCGATCAGAATTTCTTAATTACAATTATTGGATTATTTTGTTGCGATAACACTATTAAAATTGAACTATTACGATCACACTTCTGAAAACGATTACAGTAATTCGGATATTTTATTACAATTACACTATTAAAATTGCTCCATTACGATTTCGCTATTACCGATACACAATTGCTATTACACTATTACTTTTCTCTATTGCGATTACACTATTAAAAATGCTCTATTACGATTACACTATTAACAGTTCTATATTACGATTAAGCTATTAAAATTGAAGTATTACGATTACACTATTAAAAATGCTCTCTCACGCTTACAATTTCGCGATTATAGTAATCCGGTCATTTTATTACGATTACACTAATAAAATTGATCTATAACGTTATAACTTTTACGATTATATTATCATGATTACTCAATTACGATTACACTATTACGATTACACTATTGCGATTACACTATTAATTATGTTCTATTACGATTGAACTATTAAAATTGAACTATTACGATTACACTTCTAAAAACGCTCTATTACGATCACACTTTTACGATTACAGTAATTTGGATATTTTATTACGATAATACTACTAAAATTAAACTATTGCGATTACAAAACTGAAAATGATCTATTTCGATCACATTTTTACAATTACAGTAATTCGGTTATTTTATTACGATTGTACTATAATGACTACAATATTGCGATTGCAGTATTTAAAATGCTCTATTTCGTTCACATTATTAGAAGTTCGCTATTACGATTAAACTATTAAAGTTGAAGTAATACGATTACACTATTAAAAATGACCTACTACGATTACACATTTGCGATTACAGTAATTCGGTTATTTTATTAAGATTACACTAATATGATTACTATATTAAAAATTTTCTATTACGATTGAACTATTAAAATTTAACTATTACGATTACACTTCCAAAAACGCTCTATTACGATCACGCTTTTACGATTACCGTAATTCAGTTATTTTATTACGATAATACTATTAAAATTAAACTATTACGATTAAAAAATTAAAAATTATCTATTTCGATCACATTTTTACAATTACAGTAACTCGGTTATTTTATTACGATTGCACCATTACGATTACACATTTACGATTACACTATTAACAGTTCTCTATTACGATTAAACTATTAAAATTTAAGTGTTACGATTATACTTCTAAAAACGCTCTATCTAAAAACGATCACACTTTCACAAATACAGTAATTCGATTGTTTTATAATGATAATACTATTAAAATTAAACTATTACGATTACAAAAAAATGATCTATTCTGATCACAATTTCACAAATACAGTAATAAGGTTATTTTATTATGATTGCACTATTACGACTATACTATTACGATTACGCTATTAAAAATGTTCTATTACGATTGAACTATCAAAATTGAACTATAACGATTACACTTCTAAAAACGCTCTATTACGGTCACACTTTTACGATTACAGTAATTCGGTTATTTTATTACAATTACAATATTAAAATTGCTCCATAACGATTTCGCTATTTCGAAAACACAATTGCGTTTAAACTATTACGTTTCTGTATTTCGAATACACTATTACGATTACACTATTAAAAATGCTCTATTACGATTACACTATTAAAAGTTCTCTATAACGATTAAACTATTGAAATTGAAGTATTACGATTACACTATTAAAAATGCTCTATTACGATTACACTTTTGCGATAACAGTAATTCGGTTAATTTATTACGATTACAGTAATAAAATTGCTCTATAACGATTTCACTTTTACGACTATATTATCATGATTACTCAATTACGATTACACTATTACGATTACACTTTTAGGATTACACTATTACGATTTGGTATTACAACTACACTATTACGACTACAGTATTAAAAATTTTCTATTACGATTACACTATTTAAAGTTCTCTATTACGATTGAACTATTAAAATTGAACTATTACGATAACACTTCTAAAAACGTTCTATTACGATCACACCTTCACAAATACAGTAATTCGATTGTTTTATTACGATAATACTATTAAAACTAAACTATTACGATTACAAAAAAAATTATCTATTCTGATCACAATTTCACAATTACAGTAAATAGGTTAATTTATTACGATTGCACTTTTATGACTATACTATTACGAAAAATTTAACTATTACGATTACACTTCTAAAAACTCTCTATTACGAACACGCTTTTATGATTACCGGAATTCAGTTATTCTATTACGATAATACTATTAAAATTAAACTATTACGATTTAAAAATTAAAAATTACATATTTCGATCACATTTTTACAATTACAGTAAGTCGGTTATTTTTTTACGATTGCACTATTACGACTACACTATTACGATTACACTATTAAAAATGTTCTGTTACGAATAAACTATTAAAATTGAAGTACTACGATTACATTATTAAAAATGCTCTATCACGGTTACAATTTTACGATTACAGTATTTCGGTTATTTTATTACAATTTCACTATTAAGGTTGCTCCATTACGATTTCGCTATTACCGAAACACAATTGCGTTTAAACTATTACGTTTCTGTATTTCGACTACACTATTACGATTACACTATCAAAAATGCTCTATTACGATTACACTATTAAAAGTTCTCTATTACGATTTAACTATTGAAATGAAGTATTACGATTACACTATTACAAATGCTTTATTACGATTACACTTTTGCGATAACAGTAATTCGGTTAATTTATTACGATTACACTATTAAAATTACTCTATAACGATTTCATTTTTACGATTATATTATTATGATTACTCAATTACGATTACGCTATTACGATTACGCTATTAAAATTACACTTTTAGGATTACACTATTACGATTTATTATTGCGACTATACTATTGCGATTGCAGTACTAAAAATGCTCTATTTCGTTTACACTATTAAAATTGAACTATTACGATTACCAAATTAAAAATGATCTATTTCGATCACATTTTCACGATTACAGTAATTCGTAATTCGTAGTAAGATAATACTATTAAAATTGAAATATTACGATTACAATATTAAAAATGATCTATTTCGATCACATTTTTACAATTACAGTAATTCTGTTATTTTATAACGATTGCACTATTACGACTACACTATTACAATTACACTATTAAAAATGTTCTATTACGATTGGACTGGACTATTAAAATTGAACTACTACGATTACACTTCTAAAAATGCTCTATTACGGTCTCACTTTTAAGATAACAGTAATTCGGTATTTTCTTACAATTTCACTATTAAAATTGCTTCATTACGATTTCGCTATTACCGATACACAATTCCGATTAAAATATTACGTTTCACTATTATGATTAGACAATTAAAAAATTCTCTTAAACGATTACACTTTTAGGATTACACTATTACGATTTATTATTGCTACTACACTATTGCGATTGCAGTATTAAAAATGCTCTATTTCGTTTACACTATTAAAATTGAACTATTTCGATTACCAAATTAAAAATGATCTATTTCGATCACATTTTTACAATAACAGCAATTCGGTTATTGTATTACTATAACACTCTAAAAATTGCTCTATTACGATTACAATATGACTACAGCACACTTTCGATTACACTCATTCGACTATTTTATTACGATTGAACTTTTACGATGACATTAATATTGTTATTTTATTACGATTACACTATTACGTCTACACTATTATTACGATTACACTATTAAAAATGTTCTATTACGATTGAACTATTAAAATTGAACTATTACGATTACACTTCTAAAAACGCTCTATTACGATCACGCTTTTACGATTACCGTAATTCAGTTATTTTATTACGATAATACTATTAAAATTAAACTATTACGATTAAAAAATTAAAAATGATCTATTTCGATCACATTTTTACAATTACAGTAACTCGGTTATTTTATTACGATTGCACTATTACGACTACACATTTACGATTACACTATTAACAGTTTTCTATTACGATTAAACTATTAAAATTGAAGTGTTACGATTACACTTCTAAAAACGCTCTATCTAAAAACGATCACACCTTCAGTAATTCGATTGTTTTATTATGATAATACTATTAAAATTAAACTATTACGATTACAAAAAAAATGATCTATTCTGGTCACAAATTCACAATTACAGTAAATAGGTTATTTTATTACGATTGCACTATTACGACTTTACTATTACGATTACACTATTGTAAATGTTCTATTACGATTGAACTATCAAAATTGAACTATTACGATTACACTTCTAAAAACTCTATATTACGAACACGCTTTTACGATTACCGTAATTCAGTTATTTTATTACGATAATACTATTAAAATTAAACTATTACGATTTAAAAATTAAAAATGATATATTACGATCACATTTTTACAATTACAGTAACTCGGTTATTTTATTACGATTGTACTATGATGACTACAATACTACGATTGCAGTATTTAAAATGCTCTATTTCGTTCACATTATTAAAAAATCGCTATTACGATTAAACTATGAAGTTGAAGTAATACGATTACACTAAAAAATGACCTACTACGATTACACATTTGCGATTACAGTAATTCGGTTATTTTATTAAGATTACACTAATATGATTACTATATTAAAAATGTTCTATTACGATTGAACTATTAATATTGAACTATTACGATTACACTTCTAAAAACGCTCTATTACGATCACGCTTTTACTATTACCGTAAATCACGTATTTTATTACTATTACACTTTTAAAATTACTCGATAACGGCTTCACTACGATTATATTATTATGATTACTCCATTACGTTTACACTATAACGATTACGCTATTAAAATTACTCTATAACGATTTCACTTTTACAATTATATTATTATGATTACTCAACTACGATTACACTATTACGATTTCGCTATTAAAATTACTCTATAACGATTTCACTTTTACGATTATATTATTATGATTACTCAATTATGATTACACTATTACGATTAGACTATATCGATTACACTTTTGGATTAAACTACTACGATATAGTATTACGACTACACTATTACGATTGCAGTATTAGAAATGCTCTATTTCATTTACATTATTAAAATTGAACTATTACGATTACTACATTAAAAATGATCTATTTCGATCAGAATTTCTTAATTACAATTATTGGATTATTTTGTTGCGATAACACTATTAAAATTGAACTATTACGATCACACTTCTGAAAACGATTACAGTAATTCGGATATTTTATTACAATTACACTATTAAAATTGCTCCATTACGATTTCGCTATTACCGATACACAATTGCTATTACACTATTACTTTTCTCTATTGCGATTACACTATTAAAAATGCTCTATTACGATTACACTATTAACAGTTCTATATTACGATTAAGCTATTAATATTGAAGTATTACGATTACACTATTAAAAATGCTCTCTCACGCTTACAATTTCGCGATTATAGTAATCCGGTCATTTTATTACGATTACACTAATAAAATTGATCTATAACGTTATAACTTTTACGATTATATTATCATGATTACTCAATTACGATTACACTATTACGATTACACTATTGCGATTACACTATTAATTATGTTCTATTACGATTGAACTATTAAAATTGAACTATTACGATTACACTTCTAAAAACGCTCTATTACGATCACACTTTTACGATTACAGTAATTTGGATATTTTATTACGATAATACTACTAAAATTAAACTATTGCGATTACAAAACTGAAAATGATCTATTTCGATCACATTTTTACAATTACAGTAATTCGGTTATTTTATTACGATTGTACTATAATGACTACAATATTGCGATTGCAGTATTTAAAATGCTCTATTTCGTTCACATTATTAGAAGTTCGCTATTACGATTAAACTATTAAAGTTGAAGTAATACGATTACACTATTAAAAATGACCTACTACGATTACACATTTGCGATTACAGTAATTCGGTTATTTTATTAAGATTACACTAATATGATTACTATATTAAAAATTTTCTATTACGATTGAACTATTAAAATTGAACTATTAAGACTACACTTCTAAAAACGCTCTATTTAAAAACGATCACACCTTCACAAATACACTAATTCGATTGTTTTATTACGATAATACTATTAAAATTAAACTATTACGATTAAAAAATTAAAAATGATCTATTTCGATCACATTTTTACAATTACAGTAACTCGGTTATTTTATTACGATTGCACCATTACGATTACACATTTACGATTACACTATTAACAGTTCTCTATTACGATTAAACTATTAAAATTGAAGTGTTACGATTATACTTCTAAAAACGCTCTATCGAAAAACGATCACACTTTCACAAATACAGTAATTCGATTGTTTTATAATGATAATACTATTAAAATTAAACTATTACGATTACAAAAAAATGATCTATTCTGATCACAATTTCACAAATACAGTAATAAGGTTATTTTATTATGATTGCACTATTACGACTATACTATTACGATTACACTATTAAAAATGTTCTATTACGATTGAACTATCAAAATTGAACTATAACGATTACACTTCTAAAAACGCTCTATTACGGTCACACTTTTACGATTACAATAATTCGGTTATTTTGTTACGATTACGCTATTAAAATTGCTCTATAATGATTTCACTTTTACAATTATCTTATTATGATTACTCAATTACAATTTCACAACTACGATTACTCTATTACGATCACACTTTTAGGATTACACTATTACGATTTATTATTGCGACTACGCTATTGCGCTTGCAGCATTAAAAATGCTCTATTTCGTTTACACTATTAAACTTGAATCATTACGATTACCAAATTAAAAATGATCTATTCCGATCACATTTTCACGATTACAGTAATTCGATTATTTTATTAAGATAATACTCTTAAAATTTAACTATTACGATTACAAAAAAATGATCTATTCTGTTCACAATTTCACACTTACAGTAATTCGATTATTTTATTACGATAGTACTATTACGACTTCACTATTACGATTACACTATTACGATTGCAGCATTTAAATGCCCTATTTCGTTTAAACTATTAAAATTGAACTATTACGATTACTATATTAAAAATATTCTATTACGATTACACCTTTGCGATTACAGTATTTCGGTTATTTTATTAATATTACACTATTATAATTGCTCTATAACGATTTCATATTACGATTATATTATTATGATTACTCAATTTAGATTGCACTATTACGATAACACTATTAGGATTTAACTATTAGGATTACACTCTTAGGATTACACCATTACGATTTACTATTACGACTACACTATTACGATTGGAATATTAAAAATGCTCTATTTCGTTTACACTATTAAAAGTTCTCTATTACGATTAAACTATTAATATCGAAGTATAACGATTACACTATCAAAAATACCATATTATGATTACATTTTTGTGATTACAGTAATTCGGTTATTTTATTAAGATTACACTATTAAAATTGCTCTATGAGGATTTCACTTTTATGATTATATTATTATAATTACTCAATTACGATTACACTATTACAATTACATTATCACGATTGCTCTTTTAGAACCCTAAAGAACAATATTGCGATTACGACTACACTATTACGATTACGTTATTAAAAAAGCTCTATTACGATTACACTATCACGATTACAGTTTTGGATTATACTATTATGATTAACAATTCCGACTACACTCGACTACTTTCGATTGCACTATTAAAAATGCTTTATTTCGTTTACAATATTAAAATTGAACTTTTACAATAACTATATTAAAAACGATCTATTTCGATCACATTTTCACAATTACAGTAATTCGGTTATTTTATTACGATTGCACTATTACGACTACAATATTACGATTACACTATTAAAAATGCTCTATTTCGTTTACACTATTAAAATTGCACTATTACGATTACTATATTAAAATGATCTATATCGATCACATTTTCACAATTACAGTAATTCGGTTATTTTATTCCGATAACACTATTAAAATTGACCTATTACATTTTTACAAGTACAGAAATTTGTTTATTTTATTACTATAACACTAAAAATTTGCTCTCTTACGATTTCACCTTTAGGATTCCGCTATTAAAATTGAACTATTACAACTTTACAATTACAGAAATTTGTTTATTTTATTACTATAACACTATTAAAATTGCTTTCTTACGATTTCACATTTAGAATTACGCTATTAAAATTGCACTATTATGATTACACTATTACGATTTCCCTTTTAGGATTACATTATGGCGATTACGACTACACTATTACGATTGCAGTATTAAAAATGGTCTATTACGTTTACACCATTAAAATTGAACTTTTACGATTACTATATTAAAAATGATCTATTTCGGTCACATTTTTACAGTTACAGTAATTCGGTTATTTTATTACGATTGCACTATTACGACTACAATATTACGATTATTATATTATAAATGATCTATTTCGATCACATTTTCACAAGTACAGTAATTCGATTTTTTTATTACGTTAATCGAAAAAGAACTATTACGCTTACAATATTAAAAATGGTCTATTCCGATCACATTAAAATTAAACTATTACAATTACTATATTAAAAATGATCTATTTGGATCACATTTTCACAATTACAGTAATTCGGTTATTTGATTGCGATAACACTATTAAAATTGAACTATTTTATTTTTACAATTACAGAAATTTGTTTATTTTATTAAACATTATTAAAATTGCATTGTTACGATTTCACCTTTAGGATTACGCTATTAAAATTGCACTATTACGATTACACTATTTCGATTTCAGTAGCACGAGCGCCCTATAACGATTGCACTATTTTACGATTACAGTTATTCTGTTATTTTATTACGATTACAATGTTAAAATTGCGCCAATACGGTTTCACTATTACGATTACAATATTGCGATTAAACTATTACGACTACAATATTAGGAGAGCACAATTTCGATTACACTAAATCGATTATTTTATTACGACTGCACTTTTACTTTTGCATATTTTTTATTACGCTTACACTATTTCGGTTACAACATTACGGTCAGACTACTAAAATGCTCTATTACGATTACAATATTAGAAATTCTCTATTACGATTAAACTATTAAAAATGCCCCGTTATGATTACACTTTTAGGATTACACTAATACGATTGCACTTTTGGGATTACACTATTACGATTGCACTATTACGACTACACTATTACAATTACACTATTAAAAATGTTCTATTACGATTGGACTGGACTATTAAAATTGAACTACTACGATTACACTTCTAAAAATGCTCTATTACGGTCTCACTTTTAAGATAACAGTAATTCGGTATTTTCTTACAATTTCACTATTAAAATTGCTTCATTACGATTTCGCTATTACCGATACACAATTCCGATTAAAATATTACGTTTCACTATTATGATTAGACAATTAAAAAATTCTCTTAAACGATTACACTTTTAGGATTACACTATTACGATTTATTATTGCTACTACACTATTGCGATTGCAGTATTAAAAATGCTCTATTTCGTTTACACTATTAAAATTGAACTATTTCGATTACCAAATTAAAAATGATCTATTTCGATCACATTTTTACAATAACAGCAATTCGGTTATTGTATTACTATAACACTCTAAAAATTGCTCTATTACGATTACAATATGACTACAGCACACTTTCGATTACACTCATTCGACTATTTTATTACGATTGAACTTTTACGATGACATTAATATTGTTATTTTATTACGATTACACTATTACGTCTACACTATTATTACGATTACACTATTAAAAATGTTCTATTACGATTGAACTATTAAAATTGAACTATTACGATTACACTTCTAAAAACGCTCTATTACGATCACGCTTTTACGATTACCGTAATTCAGTTATTTTATTACGATAATACTATTAAAATTAAACTATTACGATTAAAAAATTAAAAATGATCTATTTCGATCACATTTTTACAATTACAGTAACTCGGTTATTTTATTACGATTGCACTATTAAGACTACACATTTACGATTACACTATTAACAGTTTTCTATTACGATTAAACTATTAAAATTGAAGTGTTACGATTACACTTCTAAAAACGCTCTATCTAAAAACGATCACACCTTCAGTAATTCGATTGTTTTATTATGATAATACTATTAAAATTAAACTATTACGATTACAAAAAAAATGATCTATTCTGGTCACAAATTCACAATTACAGTAAATAGGTTATTTTATTACGATTGCACTATTACGACTTTACTATTACGATTACACTATTGTAAATGTTCTATTACGATTGAACTATCAAAATTGAACTATTACGATTACACTTCTAAAAACTCTATATTACGAACACGCTTTTACGATTACCGTAATTCAGTTATTTTATTACGATAATACTATTAAAATTTAACTATTACGATTTAAAAATTAAAAATGATATATTACGATCACATTTTTACAATTACAGTAACTCGGTTATTTTATTACGATTGTACTATGATGACTACAATACTACGATTGCAGTATTTAAAATGCTCTATTTCGTTCACATTATTAAAAAATCGCTATTACGATTAAACTATGAAGTTGAAGTAATACGATTACACTAAAAAATGACCTACTACGATTACACATTTGCGATTACAGTAATTCGGTTATTTTATTAAGATTACACTAATATGATTACTATATTAAAAATGTTCTATTACGATTGAACTATTAATATTGAACTATTACGATTACACTTCTAAAAACGCTCTATTACGATCACGCTTTTACTATTACCGTAAATCACGTATTTTATTACTATTACACTTTTAAAATTACTCGATAACGGCTTCACTACGATTATATTATTATGATTACTCCATTACGTTTACACTATAACGATTACGCTATTAAAATTACTCTATAACGATTTCACTTTTACAATTATATTATTATGATTACTCAACTACGATTACACTATTACGATTTCGCTATTAAAATTACTCTATAACGATTTCACTTTTACGATTATATTATTATGATTACTCAATTATGATTACACTATTACGATTAGGCTATATCGATTACACTTTTGGATTAAACTACTACGATATAGTATTACGACTACACTATTACGATTGCAGTATTAGAAATGCTCTATTTCATTTACATTATTAAAATTGAACTATTACGATTACTACATTAAAAATGATCTATTTCGATCAGAATTTCTTAATTACAATTATTGGATTATTTTGTTGCGATAACACTATTAAAATTGAACTATTACGATCACACTTCTGAAAACGATTACAGTAATTCGGATATTTTATTACAATTACACTATTAAAATTGCTCCATTACGATTTCGCTATTACCGATACACAATTGCTATTACACTATTACTTTTCTCTATTGCGATTACACTATTAAAAATGCTCTATTACGATTACACTATTAACAGTTCTATATTACGATTAAGCTATTAAAATTGAAGTATTACGATTACACTATTAAAAATGCTCTCTCACGCTTACAATTTCGCGATTATAGTAATCCGGTCATTTTATTACGATTACACTAATAAAATTGATCTATAACGTTATAACTTTTACGATTATATTATCATGATTACTCAATTACGATTACACTATTACGATTACACTATTGCGATTACACTATTAATTATGTTCTATTACGATTGAACTATTAAAATTGAACTATTACGATTACACTTCTAAAAACGCTCTATTACGATCACACTTTTACGATTACAGTAATTTGGATATTTTATTACGATAATACTACTAAAATTAAACTATTGCGATTACAAAACTGAAAATGATCTATTTCGATCACATTTTTACAATTACAGTAATTCGGTTATTTTATTACGATTGTACTATAATGACTACAATATTGCGATTGCAGTATTTAAAATGCTCTATTTCGTTCACATTATTAGAAGTTCGCTATTACGATTAAACTATTAAAGTTGAAGTAATACGATTACACTATTAAAAATGACCTACTACGATTACACATTTGCGATTACAGTAATTCGGTTATTTTATTAAGATTACACTAATATGATTACTATATTAAAAATTTTCTATTACGATTGAACTATTAAAATTTAACTATTACGATTACACTTCCAAAAACGCTCTATTACGATCACGCTTTTACGATTACCGTAATTCAGTTATTTTATTACGATAATACTATTAAAATTAAACTATTACGATTAAAAAATTAAAAATTATCTATTTCGATCACATTTTTACAATTACAGTAACTCGGTTATTTTATTACGATTGCACCATTACGATTACACATTTACGATTACACTATTAACAGTTCTCTATTACGATTAAACTATTAAAATTTAAGTGTTACGATTATACTTCTAAAAACGCTCTATCTAAAAACGATCACACTTTCACAAATACAGTAATTCGATTGTTTTATAATGATAATACTATTAAAATTAAACTATTACGATTACAAAAAAATGATCTATTCTGATCACAATTTCACAAATACAGTAATAAGGTTATTTTATTATGATTGCACTATTACGACTATACTATTACGATTACGCTATTAAAAATGTTCTATTACGATTGAACTATCAAAATTGAACTATAACGATTACACTTCTAAAAACGCTCTATTACGGTCACACTTTTACGATTACAGTAATTCGGTTATTTTATTACAATTACAATATTAAAATTGCTCCATAACGATTTCGCTATTTCGAAAACACAATTGCGTTTAAACTATTACGTTTCTGTATTTCGAATACACTATTACGATTACACTATTAAAAATGCTCTATTACGATTACACTATTAAAAGTTCTCTATAACGATTAAACTATTGAAATTGAAGTATTACGATTACACTATTAAAAATGCTCTATTACGATTACACTTTTGCGATAACAGTAATTCGGTTAATTTATTACGATTACAGTAATAAAATTGCTCTATAACGATTTCACTTTTACGACTATATTATCATGATTACTCAATTACGATTACACTATTACGATTACACTTTTAGGATTACACTATTACGATTTGGTATTACAACTACACTATTACGACTACAGTATTAAAAATTTTCTATTACGATTACACTATTTAAAGTTCTCTATTACGATTGAACTATTAAAATTGAACTATTACGATAACACTTCTAAAAACGTTCTATTACGATCACACCTTCACAAATACAGTAATTCGATTGTTTTATTACGATAATACTATTAAAACTAAACTATTACGATTACAAAAAAAATTATCTATTCTGATCACAATTTCACAATTACAGTAAATAGGTTAATTTATTACGATTGCACTTTTATGACTATACTATTACGAAAAATTTAACTATTACGATTACACTTCTAAAAACTCTCTATTACGAACACGCTTTTATGATTACCGGAATTCAGTTATTCTATTACGATAATACTATTAAAATTAAACTATTACGATTTAAAAATTAAAAATTACATATTTCGATCACATTTTTACAATTACAGTAAGTCGGTTATTTTTTTACGATTGCACTATTACGACTACACTATTACGATTACACTATTAAAAATGTTCTGTTACGAATAAACTATTAAAATTGAAGTACTACGATTACATTATTAAAAATGCTCTATCACGGTTACAATTTTACGATTACAGTATTTCGGTTATTTTATTACAATTTCACTATTAAGGTTGCTCCATTACGATTTCGCTATTACCGAAACACAATTGCGTTTAAACTATTACGTTTCTGTATTTCGACTACACTATTACGATTACACTATCAAAAATGCTCTATTACGATTACACTATTAAAAGTTCTCTATTACGATTTAACTATTGAAATGAAGTATTACGATTACACTATTACAAATGCTTTATTACGATTACACTTTTGCGATAACAGTAATTCGGTTAATTTATTACGATTACACTATTAAAATTACTCTATAACGATTTCATTTTTACGATTATATTATTATGATTACTCAATTACGATTACGCTATTACGATTACGCTATTAAAATTACACTTTTAGGATTACACTATTACGATTTATTATTGCGACTATACTATTGCGATTGCAGTACTAAAAATGCTCTATTTCGTTTACACTATTAAAATTGAACTATTACGATTACCAAATTAAAAATGATCTATTTCGATCACATTTTCACGATTACAGTAATTCGTAATTCGTAGTAAGATAATACTATTAAAATTGAAATATTACGATTACAATATTAAAAATGATCTATTTCGATCACATTTTTACAATTACAGTAATTCTGTTATTTTATAACGATTGCACTATTACGACTACACTATTACAATTACACTATTAAAAATGTTCTATTACGATTGGACTGGACTATTAAAATTGAACTACTACGATTACACTTCTAAAAATGCTCTATTACGGTCTCACTTTTAAGATAACAGTAATTCGGTATTTTCTTACAATTTCACTATTAAAATTGCTTCATTACGATTTCGCTATTACCGATACACAATTCCGATTAAAATATTACGTTTCACTATTATGATTAGACAATTAAAAAATTCTCTTAAACGATTACACTTTTAGGATTACACTATTACGATTTATTATTGCTACTACACTATTGCGATTGCAGTATTAAAAATGCTCTATTTCGTTTACACTATTAAAATTGAACTATTTCGATTACCAAATTAAAAATGATCTATTTCGATCACATTTTTACAATAACAGCAATTCGGTTATTGTATTACTATAACACTCTAAAAATTGCTCTATTACGATTACAATATGACTACAGCACACTTTCGATTACACTCATTCGACTATTTTATTACGATTGAACTTTTACGATGACATTAATATTGTTATTTTATTACGATTACACTATTACGTCTACACTATTATTACGATTACACTATTAAAAATGTTCTATTACGATTGAACTATTAAAATTGAACTATTACGATTACACTTCTAAAAACGCTCTATTACGATCACGCTTTTACGATTACCGTAATTCAGTTATTTTATTACGATAATACTATTAAAATTAAACTATTACGATTAAAAAATTAAAAATGATCTATTTCGATCACATTTTTACAATTACAGTAACTCGGTTATTTTATTACGATTGCACTATTACGACTACACATTTACGATTACACTATTAACAGTTTTCTATTACGATTAAACTATTAAAATTGAAGTGTTACGATTACACTTCTAAAAACGCTCTATCTAAAAACGATCACACCTTCAGTAATTCGATTGTTTTATTATGATAATACTATTAAAATTAAACTATTACGATTACAAAAAAAATGATCTATTCTGGTCACAAATTCACAATTACAGTAAATAGGTTATTTTATTACGATTGCACTATTACGACTTTACTATTACGATTACACTATTGTAAATGTTCTATTACGATTGAACTATCAAAATTGAACTATTACGATTACACTTCTAAAAACTCTATATTACGAACACGCTTTTACGATTACCGTAATTCAGTTATTTTATTACGATAATACTATTAAAATTAAACTATTACGATTTAAAAATTAAAAATGATATATTACGATCACATTTTTACAATTACAGTAACTCGGTTATTTTATTACGATTGTACTATGATGACTACAATACTACGATTGCAGTATTTAAAATGCTCTATTTCGTTCACATTATTAAAAAATCGCTATTACGATTAAACTATGAAGTTGAAGTAATACGATTACACTAAAAAATGACCTACTACGATTACACATTTGCGATTACAGTAATTCGGTTATTTTATTAAGATTACACTAATATGATTACTATATTAAAAATGTTCTATTACGATTGAACTATTAATATTGAACTATTACGATTACACTTCTAAAAACGCTCTATTACTATCACGCTTTTACTATTACCGTAAATCACGTATTTTATTACTATTACACTTTTAAAATTACTCGATAACGGCTTCACTACGATTATATTATTATGATTACTCCATTACGTTTACACTATAACGATTACGCTATTAAAATTACTCTATAACGATTTCACTTTTACAATTATATTATTATGATTACTCAACTACGATTACACTATTACGATTTCGCTATTAAAATTACTCTATAACGATTTCACTTTTACGATTATATTATTATGATTACTCAATTATGATTACACTATTACGATTAGACTATATCGATTACACTTTTGGATTAAACTACTACGATATAGTATTACGACTACACTATTACGATTGCAGTATTAGAAATGCTCTATTTCATTTACATTATTAAAATTGAACTATTACGATTACTACATTAAAAATGATCTATTTCGATCAGAATTTCTTAATTACAATTATTGGATTATTTTGTTGCGATAACACTATTAAAATTGAACTATTACGATCACACTTCTGAAAACGATTACAGTAATTCGGATATTTTATTACAATTACACTATTAAAATTGCTCCATTACGATTTCGCTATTACCGATACACAATTGCTATTACACTATTACTTTTCTCTATTGCGATTACACTATTAAAAATGCTCTATTACGATTACACTATTAACAGTTCTATATTACGATTAAGCTATTAATATTGAAGTATTACGATTACACTATTAAAAATGCTCTCTCACGCTTACAATTTCGCGATTATAGTAATCCGGTCATTTTATTACGATTACACTAATAAAATTGATCTATAACGTTATAACTTTTACGATTATATTATCATGATTACTCAATTACGATTACACTATTACGATTACACTATTGCGATTACACTATTAATTATGTTCTATTACGATTGAACTATTAAAATTGAACTATTACGATTACACTTCTAAAAACGCTCTATTACGATCACACTTTTACGATTACAGTAATTTGGATATTTTATTACGATAATACTACTAAAATTAAACTATTGCGATTACAAAACTGAAAATGATCTATTTCGATCACATTTTTACAATTACAGTAATTCGGTTATTTTATTACGATTGTACTATAATGACTACAATATTGCGATTGCAGTATTTAAAATGCTCTATTTCGTTCACATTATTAGAAGTTCGCTATTACGATTAAACTATTAAAGTTGAAGTAATACGATTACACTATTAAAAATGACCTACTACGATTACACATTTGCGATTACAGTAATTCGGTTATTTTATTAAGATTACACTAATATGATTACTATATTAAAAATTTTCTATTACGATTGAACTATTAAAATTGAACTATTAAGACTACACTTCTAAAAACGCTCTATTTAAAAACGATCACACCTTCACAAATACACTAATTCGATTGTTTTATTACGATAATACTATTAAAATTAAACTATTACGATTAAAAAATTAAAAATGATCTATTTCGATCACATTTTTACAATTACAGTAACTCGGTTATTTTATTACGATTGCACCATTACGATTACACATTTACGATTACACTATTAACAGTTCTCTATTACGATTAAACTATTAAAATTGAAGTGTTACGATTATACTTCTAAAAACGCTCTATCGAAAAACGATCACACTTTCACAAATACAGTAATTCGATTGTTTTATAATGATAATACTATTAAAATTAAACTATTACGATTACAAAAAAATGATCTATTCTGATCACAATTTCACAAATACAGTAATAAGGTTATTTTATTATGATTGCACTATTACGACTATACTATTACGATTACACTATTAAAAATGTTCTATTACGATTGAACTATCAAAATTGAACTATAACGATTACACTTCTAAAAACGCTCTATTACGGTCACACTTTTACGATTACAATAATTCGGTTATTTTGTTACGATTACGCTATTAAAATTGCTCTATAATGATTTCACTTTTACAATTATCTTATTATGATTACTCAATTACAATTTCACAACTACGATTACTCTATTACGATCACACTTTTAGGATTACACTATTACGATTTATTATTGCGACTACGCTATTGCGCTTGCAGCATTAAAAATGCTCTATTTCGTTTACACTATTAAACTTGAATCATTACGATTACCAAATTAAAAATGATCTATTCCGATCACATTTTCACGATTACAGTAATTCGATTATTTTATTAAGATAATACTCTTAAAATTTAACTATTACGATTACAAAAAAATGATCTATTCTGTTCACAATTTCACACTTACAGTAATTCGATTATTTTATTACGATAGTACTATTACGACTTCACTATTACGATTACACTATTACGATTGCAGCATTTAAATGCCCTATTTCGTTTAAACTATTAAAATTGAACTATTACGATTACTATATTAAAAATATTCTATTACGATTACACCTTTGCGATTACAGTATTTCGGTTATTTTATTAATATTACACTATTATAATTGCTCTATAACGATTTCATATTACGATTATATTATTATGATTACTCAATTTAGATTGCACTATTACGATAACACTATTAGGATTTAACTATTAGGATTACACTCTTAGGATTACACCATTACGATTTACTATTACGACTACACTATTACGATTGGAATATTAAAAATGCTCTATTTCGTTTACACTATTAAAAGTTCTCTATTACGATTAAACTATTAATATCGAAGTATAACGATTACACTATCAAAAATACCATATTATGATTACATTTTTGTGATTACAGTAATTCGGTTATTTTATTAAGATTACACTATTAAAATTGCTCTATGAGGATTTCACTTTTATGATTATATTATTATAATTACTCAATTACGATTACACTATTACAATTACATTATCACGATTGCTCTTTTAGAACCCTAAAGAACAATATTGCGATTACGACTACACTATTACGATTACGTTATTAAAAAAGCTCTATTACGATTACACTATCACGATTACAGTTTTGGATTATACTATTATGATTAACAATTCCGACTACACTCGACTACTTTCGATTGCACTATTAAAAATGCTTTATTTCGTTTACAATATTAAAATTGAACTTTTACAATAACTATATTAAAAACGATCTATTTCGATCACATTTTCACAATTACAGTAATTCGGTTATTTTATTACGATTGCACTATTACGACTACAATATTACGATTACACTATTAAAAATGCTCTATTTCGTTTACACTATTAAAATTGCACTATTACGATTACTATATTAAAATGATCTATATCGATCACATTTTCACAATTACAGTAATTCGGTTATTTTATTCCGATAACACTATTAAAATTGACCTATTACATTTTTACAAGTACAGAAATTTGTTTATTTTATTACTATAACACTAAAAATTTGCTCTCTTACGATTTCACCTTTAGGATTCCGCTATTAAAATTGAACTATTACAACTTTACAATTACAGAAATTTGTTTATTTTATTACTATAACACTATTAAAATTGCTTTCTTACGATTTCACATTTAGAATTACGCTATTAAAATTGCACTATTATGATTACACTATTACGATTTCCCTTTTAGGATTACATTATGGCGATTACGACTACACTATTACGATTGCAGTATTAAAAATGGTCTATTACGTTTACACCATTAAAATTGAACTTTTACGATTACTATATTAAAAATGATCTATTTCGGTCACATTTTTACAGTTACAGTAATTCGGTTATTTTATTACGATTGCACTATTACGACTACAATATTACGATTATTATATTATAAATGATCTATTTCGATCACATTTTCACAAGTACAGTAATTCGATTTTTTTATTACGTTAATCGAAAAAGAACTATTACGCTTACAATATTAAAAATGGTCTATTCCGATCACATTAAAATTAAACTATTACAATTACTATATTAAAAATGATCTATTTGGATCACATTTTCACAATTACAGTAATTCGGTTATTTGATTGCGATAACACTATTAAAATTGAACTATTTTATTTTTACAATTACAGAAATTTGTTTATTTTATTAAACATTATTAAAATTGCATTGTTACGATTTCACCTTTAGGATTACGCTATTAAAATTGCACTATTACGATTACACTATTTCGATTTCAGTAGCACGAGCGCCCTATAACGATTGCACTATTTTACGATTACAGTTATTCTGTTATTTTATTACGATTACAATGTTAAAATTGCGCCAATACGGTTTCACTATTACGATTACAATATTGCGATTAAACTATTACGACTACAATATTAGGAGAGCACAATTTCGATTACACTAAATCGATTATTTTATTACGACTGCACTTTTACTTTTGCATATTTTTTATTACGCTTACACTATTTCGGTTACAACATTACGGTCAGACTACTAAAATGCTCTATTACGATTACAATATTAGAAATTCTCTATTACGATTAAACTATTAAAAATGCCCCGTTATGATTACACTTTTAGGATTACACTAATACGATTGCACTTTTGGGATTACACTATTACGATTCACAATTACGACTTCACTATTAGGATTGCACTATTAAAAATGCTTTATTTCGCTTACAATATTAAAATTGAACTATTACAATAAATGTATTAAAAACGATCTATTTCAATCACATATTCACAATTACAGTAATTAGATTATTTTATTACGATAATACTATTTCGACTTCACTATTACGATTACACTATTACGATTGAAGTATTTAAAATGCTCTATTTCGTCTACACTATTAAAATTCAACTATTACGATTGCTATTACACTATTAAAATTGCACCATTACGGCTTCACTATTACGATTACAATATTGCGATTAAACTATTACGACCACACTATTACGACTACAATATTCCGAGTGCGCAATTTCGATTATTGTTTTACAATTGAGCTTGCACGTTTGCATTAATTCGATATTTTATTACGATTACACTAGTTCAGTTACACCATTACGGTCAGACTACTAAAATGCTCTATTACGATTACAAAATTAGAAATTCTCTATTAAGATTAAACTGTTAAAAATGCTTTATTACGATTACACTATTCGATTACACATTTAGGATAACACTATTGCGATTCACAATTACGACTATACTATTAGGATTGCACTATTAAAAACGATTTATTTCGTTTACAATATTAAAATTGGACTATTACGATTACCATATTAAAAACTATCAATTTCGATCACATTTTCATAATTACAGTAATTCGATTATTTTATTTCGATAATTCTATTACGACTTCACTGTTACGACTACACTATTACGATTGCAGTAATTAAAATGCTCAATTTCTCTTACACTATTAAAATAGAACTATTATGATTACTATATTAAAAATGATCTATTTCGATCACATTTTCACAATTACAGTAATTAGGCTATTTGATTGCGATAACACTATTAAAATTGAACTATTTTATTTTTACAATTACAGATTTTGTTTATTTTATTACTATAACACTATTAATATTGCTTCCATACGATTTAACATTTAGGAATACGCTATTAAAATTGCACTATTACGATTACAATATTACGAATACACTATTGCGATTTACTATTACGGCTACACTAATACGATTGCAGTATTAAAAATGCTCTATTTCATTTACACCTTTAAAATTGATTTATTACGATTACTGTATTAAAAATGATCAGTTTCGGTCACATTTTCACAATTAAAGTAATTTGATTTTTTTATTACGTTAATGCTATTAAAATTGAGGTATTACGCTTTCAATATTAAAAATGATCTATTTCGATCACAATTTTATAATTACAGTAATTCGGTTATTTTATTATTATTGCACTATTACGACTACACTATTACGATTACACTATTAAAAAATGCTCTTTTTCGTTTACACTATTAAAATTGAACTGTTACGATTAAAAATGACCTATTTCGATCACATTTTCAGAATTACAGTAGTTCGGCTATTTAGTTTCGATAACACTATTAAAATTGAACTATTACAATAACTATATTAAAAACTATCAATTTCGATCACATTTTCACAATTACAGTAATTCGATTATTTTATTTCGATAATTCTCGATCACATTTTCACAATTACAGTAAGTAGGATATTTGATTGCGATAACACTAATAAAATTGAACTATTTTATTTTTACAATTACAGAAATTTGTTTATTTTATTACTATAATACTATTAAAATTGCTTCCTTACGATTTCACATTCAGGATTACGCTATTAAAATTGCACTATTACGATTACAATATTAAGAGTACACTATTCCGATTTCAGTAGCACGAGCGCCCTATAACGATTGCACTATTTTACGATTACAGTAATTGTGTTATTTTATTACGATTACAATATTAAAATTGCACTATTACGGTTTCACTATTACCATTACAATATTGCGATTAAACTATTACGACTACAATATTAGGAGAGCACAATTTCGGTTACACTAAATCGATTATTTTATTACAACTGCACTTTTACGATTGCATATTTTCGATATTTTATTACGCTTACACTATTTCGGTTACACCATTACGGTCAGACTACTTAAATGCTCTATTACGATTGCAATATTAGAAATTCTCTATTACGATTAAACTATTGAAAATGCCGTATTACGATTACACTTTTAGGATTACACTATTACGATTGCACTTTTAGGATTACACTATTACGATTCACAATTACGACTTCACTATTAGGATTGCACTATTAAAAATGCTTTATTTCGTTTACAATATTAAAATTGAACTGTTACAATAACTGTATAAAAAATGATCTATTTCGATTACATTTTCACAATTTCAGTAATTAGATTATTTCATTACGATAGTACTATTTCGAATTCACTATTACGATTATACTATTACGATTGAAGTATTTAAAATGCTCTATTTCGTTAACACTATTAAAATTGCAGTAATTACAGTAATTCGGTTATTTTATTTCAATTACACTATTAAAATTGCACCATTACGGTTCACTATTACGATTACAATATTGTGATTACACTATTACGACTACACTATTACGACTACAATATTCCGAGTGCGCAATTTCGATTATTGTAATACAATTGAGCTTGCACGATTGCATTAATTCGATATTTTATTACGATTACACTAGTTCGGTTACATCATTACGGTCAGACTACTAAAATGCTCTATTACGATTACAATATTAGAAATTCTCTATTAAGATTAAACTGTTAAAAATGCTTTATTACGATTACACTATTCGATTGCACATTTAGGATTACACTACTGCGATTCACAATTACGACTATACTATTAGGATTGCACTATTAAAAACGATTTATTTCGTTTACAATATTAAAATTGGACTATGACGATTACCATATTAAAAATGACCTATTTCGATCACGTTTTGAGAATAACAGTAGTTCGGCTATTTAGTTTCGATAACACTATTAAAATTGAACTATTACAATAACTATATTAAAAACTATCAATTTCGATCACATTTTCACAATTACAGTAATTCGATTATTTTATTTCGATAATTCTATTACGACTTCACTGTTACGACTACACTATTACGATTGCAGTAATTAAAATGCTCAATTTCGTTTACACTATTAAAATAGAACTATTATGATCTGTTTCGATCACATTTTCACAATTACAGCAAGTAGGCTATTTGATTGCGATAACAATAATAAAATTGAACTATTTTATTTTTACAATTACAGAAATTTGTTTATTTTATTGCTATATTATTAAAATTGCTTCCTTACGATTTCACATTCAGGATTACGCTATTAAAATTGCACTATTACGATTACAATATTAAGATTACACTAATCCGATTTCAGTAGCACGAGCGCCCTCTAACGATTGCACTATTTTACGATTACAGTTATTCTGTTATTTTATTACGATTACAATATTAAAATTGCACCAATACGGTTTCACTATTACGATTACAATATTGCGATTAAACTATTACGACTGCAATATTAGTGCACAATTTCGATTACACTAATTCGATTATTTTACTACGACAGAACTTTTACGATTGCATCTATTCGATATTTTATTACGGTTACACTATTTCGGTTACACCACTACGGTCAGACTACTAAAATGCTCTATTACGATTACAATATTAGAAATTCTCTATTACGATTAAACTATTAAAAATGCTCTATTACGATTACGCTATTACGATTACAACTTTAGGATTACAAGATTACGATTACACTTTTAGGATTACACTTTTACGATTACTCTATTACGATTACTCTTTTGCGATTACACTGATTCGATTATTTAATTGAGTTTACACTATTACGATTACTCTATTGCGCCTTCACTATTACGATTACACTATAACGATATCAGTATTACGATTACGCTATAGCGATTTCACTATTACAGTTACACTATTACAATTACTCTTTCACGATTTCACTGATTCAGTTATTTCATTACGTTTACGCTATACGATTACACTAATACAATTATTTTATCACGTTCACACTACAACGATAACACTATTGCGACTACACTGTTACGAGTACAAAGTTTCGCTTATTTTATTACCATTACAATATTTCGATTTCACTATTACGATTTCACTATTACGACTACACTATTACGATGACACTGTAACGATATCAGTATTACGATTACAATTTCAAAATAACGACTACACGATTTCAGTATAACGACTTCACTATTACGATTACTCTATTGCGCTTTCACTATTACGATTTCACTGTTACGATTTGACTATTACGATTTCACTATTACGATGGCACTATTGCGATTTCACAATTACGATTACACTATTACGATTACACTATTACGATAACACTATTACAATTTCCCAATTACGACGTCACTATTACGATAACACTATTTAGATTTCACTATTACGATTACGCTTTTATGATAATAGTTCTATGACTACTCTATAACGATTTCTCAATTACGATTACACTATTACGATTTCACTATTAGGTTTTCACCATTATGATTTCCCTATTACGATAACACTGATTCGATTTCATAATTACGATTGCACTATTACGATTTCACTATTTCGATAACACTATTACGATTTCACTATAAGGTTTTCACTATTATAGTTACTCTATTACGATTACACAATTACGATTTCACAATTACGATTTCTTAATTACGATTACAATATAACGATTAAACTGTTATGATTATATTATAACGATATCACTAATACGGTTACACTATTAAGATTACACTATCACGATTACAATATAACGATAACTCTATTACGATTACAGTATTACGATAACACTTTTACGATTAATCTATTACGATTTCTCAATTACGATTACACTATTGCGATTTACCTTTTACGTTACACTATAACGATATCAGTATTACGATTACGCTATAGCGATTTCACTAGTACAGTTACACTAAATACAATTATTTTATTACGTTAACACTATTACGCTTACACATAACAATTTCACTGTTACGATAACGCTATTATGATAATTGTTCTACGAGTACTATATTGCGATTTCTCAATTACGATTACACTAATGCGATTTCACTGTTACAATTACACTCTAACGATATCAGTATTACGATTGCACTATTACGATTACACTATTATGATAACACTTCTACGATTAGTCTCTTACGATTTCTCAATTACGATTACACTATTGCGATATACCTTTTACGTTACACTATAACGATATCAGTATTACAATTACGCTACAGCGATTTCACTATTACAGTTACACTATTACGATTACTCTGTCACAATTTCATTGACTCAAATATTTCATTACGTTTACACTATTACGATTACACTAATACAATTATTTTATCACGTTTGCACTACTACGATAACACTATTGCGATTTCACTATTAGGTTTTTACTACTACAGTTACTCTATTACGATTACACAATTACGATTTCACAATTACGATTTCTTAATTACGATTACAATATAAGGATTAAACTGTTATGATTACATTCTAACGATATCACTATTACGGTTACACTATTAAGATTACACTATCACGATTACACTATTACGATAACTCTATTACGATTACAGTATTACGATAACACTTTTACGATTAGTCTATTACGATTTCTCAATTACAATTACACTATTGCGATATACTTTTTACGTTACACCATAACGATATCAGTATTACGTTTACGCTATAGCGATTTCACTAGTACAGTTACACTAAATACAATTATTCTATTACGTTTACACTAATACGTTCTAATAGTTCTACGATTACTCTATAACGATTTCTTAATTACGATTACACTATTACGATTTTACTATTAGGTTTTCACCATTATGATTTCTCTATTACGATTACACTGACACGATTCCTCAATTACGATTACACTAATACGATTACACTCTAACGATATCAGTATTAGGATTACACTATTACGATTATACTATTATGGTTACACTTCTACGATTAGTCTATTTCGATTTCTCAATTACGATTACACTATTGCGATATACCTTTTACGTTACATTATAACGATATCAGTATTACGATTACGCTACAGCGATTTCACTATTACAGTTATACTGTTACGATTACTCTGTCACAATTTCATTGACTTAAATATTTCATTACGTTTACACTATTACGATTACACTAATACAATTATTTTATCACATTACAATATTTCGATTTCACTATTACGATTTCACTATTACGACTACCTATTACGATTACACTCTAACGATATCAGTATCACGTTTATACTACTACGATAACACTATTGCGACTACACTATTACGAGTACAAAGTTTCGCTTATTTTATTACCATTAAAATATTTCGATTTCACTATTACGATTTCACTATTACGACTACACTATTACGATACACTCTAACGATATCAGTATTACGATTACAATTTCAATATTACGATTATGCTATTATGAATACACTATTACGATTACACTTTTACGATTACACTATTACGATTTCACTATTACGATTACACTGTTACGATTTCACTATTACGAATTCTTTATTATGATAACACTTTTACGATTACGCTGTTACGATAACGCTATTTTGATAACACTTTTACGATTACAGTAATACAATTATTTAATTACGCTTACACATTGTGGTTTCACTGTTACGATAACGCTAATAATTAGCTAATAATAGCTAATAATAGCGTTATCGTAACTGTGAAATAATTAGCTAATAATAGCTAATAATAGCTAATAATAGCTAATAATAGCTAATAATTAGCTAATAATAGCTAAAAATAGCGTTATCGTAACAGGGAAATCGTAACAGTGTAATCGTAATAGTGAAATCGTAATAGTATCATAAGATAATAGTTCTACGAATACTATATTACGATTTCTCAATTACGACTACACTATTGCGATTTCACACTTACGATTACACTCTAACGATATTAGTATTACGATTACACTCTTACGATTACACTTTCTTTTATAGCACTATTATGATTACACTAGAACGTTTACACTTTTACGATTACACCAATTCGATAATTTTTTTACAATTGCACTATTAAAAATTCTCTACTACGATTTCAGTATTACGTATACAGTAATTCGGTTATTTTATTACAATTACACTATTAAAACTTCTCTATTGTGCTTTCACTATCACAATTTCACTGTTACGATTTCACTATTACGATGGCACTATTGCGATTTCCCTATTTCGATTACACTATTACGATTACACTATTATGATAACACTATTACAATTTCCCAATTACGACTTCACTATTACGATTACGCTATTTAGATTTCACTATTACGATTACGCTTTTATGATAATAGTTCTACGATTACTCTATAAAGATTTCTCAATTACGATTACACTATTACGATTTCACTATTAGGTTTTCACCATTACGATTTCTCTATTACGATTACACTGATTCGATTTCATAATTACGATTACACTATTACGATTTACTAGTACGATAACACTATTACGATTTCACTATTAGGTTTTCACTATTACAGTTACTCTATTACGATTACACAATTACGATTTCACAATTACAATTTCTTAATTACGATTTCAATATAACGATTTCACTGTTACGATTACATTATAACGATATCACTATTACGGTTACACTACTAAGATTACACTATCACGATTACACTATTACGATAACACTATTTCGATTAGAGTATTACGATAACACTTTTACGATTACTCTATTACGATTACCCTTTTTCGATTACACTGATTCGATTATTTTATTACGTTTACACTATTACGACTACTCTATTGCGCCTTCACTATCACGATTACACTATAACGATATCAGTGTTTCGATTACACTATTACGATTACACTATTATGATAACACTTTTACGATTAGTCTATTACGATTTCTCAATTACGATTACACTATTGCGATTTACCTTTTACGTTACACTATAACGATATCAGTATTACGATTACGCTATAGCGATTTCACTATTACAGTTACACTATTACGATTACTCTTTCACGATTTCACTGATTCAATTATTTTATTACGTTTACACTATTACGATTACACTAATACAATTATTTTATCACGTTTACACTACTTGCTTGCAATTGATCGACTGCCATCTCAGTAGTGGAACCATTACGATTGCGACAATTAGCTGGTGATTTAATATTACCATTACCGCCACCAACATTGCCAACTCCGCCGCCGCTTACTCCACCGTTTTTAAGTTCATCTTCTGGAAATATTTCGACGATTGCACTATTGCGACTACACTATTACGAGTACAAAGTTTCGCTTATTTTATTACCATTACAATGTTTCAATATCACTATTGCGATTTCACTGTTACGACTACAATATTCCGAGTGCGCAATTTCGATTATTGTAATACGATTGAACTTATACGATTGCATTAATTCGATATTTTATTACGTTTACACTAGTTCGGTTACACCATTACGGTCAGACTACTAAAATGCTCTATTACGATTACAATATTAAAAATTCTCTATTAAGATTAAACTGTTAACAACGCTCTATTACCATTACACTATACGATTACACTTTTAGGATTACACTATTACGATTCACAATTACGACTACACTATTAGGATTGCACTATAATTTATTTATTTCGTTTACAATATTACGATTACACTATTGCGATTTACTATTACGGCTACACTATTACGATTGCAGTGTTAAAAATGCTCTATTTCATTTACACCATTAAAATTGAACTATTACGATTACTATATTAAAAATGATCTGTATCGGTCACATTTTCACAATTAAAGTAATTTGATTTTTTATTACGTTAATGCTATTAAAATTGCACTATTACGATTACTATATTAAAAATGATCTATTTCGATCACAATTTTACAATTACAGTAATTCGGTTATTTTATTGCGATAACACTATTAAAATTACTCTCTTACGATTTCACCTTTAGGATTACGCTATCAAAATTGCACTATTACGATTATAATATTACGATTACACTATTCCGATTACAATACTACGAGCGCCCTATAACGATTACACTATTTTACTATTACAGTAATTCGGTTATTTTATTACAATTAAACTATTAAAATTGCTCTATTACTGCTAATACCGATACACAATTGCGATTACACTATTACGTTTTTCTATTACGACTACACTGTTACGATTGCAATATTAAAAATGCTCCATTTCGTTTACACTATTAAAAGTTCTCTATTAAGATTAAACTATTTAAATTGAAGTATTACGATTACACTATTAAAAATGACCTATTACGATTACACTTTTGCGATCACAGTAATTCGGTTATTTTATTGCGATATCACTATTAGAATTGCTCTCTTACGATTTCACCTTTAGGATTACGCTATCAAAATTGCGTTTTTACGATTACAATATTACGATTACACTATTCCGATTACAATACTACGAGCGCCCTATAACGATTACACCACTTTACGATTACAGTAGTTCGGTTATTTTATTACGACTGAACTTTTACGATTGCATCTATTCGATATTTTATAACGATTACACTATTCCGGTTACACCATTACGGTCAGTCTACTAAAATGCTCTATTACGATTACAATATTAGAAATTCTCTATGACGCTTAAACTATTAAAATTGAACTATTACGATTACATTATTATAAATGTTCTATTACGATTGCACTATTACGATTACACATTAAGGATTACACTATTACGATTTAAAATTTCGACTACACTATTACGATTACTGTATTTAAAATTCTCTATTTCGTTTACACCATCAAAATTGAACTATTACGATTACTACGTTAAAAATGATCTATTTCGTTCACATTTTCACAATTATAGTAATTCGGTTATTTTATTGCGATAACACTATTAAAATTGAACTATTACAACATTACAATAAAAGAAATTTGTTTATTTTATTACTATAACACTATTAAAATTGCTTTCTTACGATTTCACCTTTAGGATTACGCTATTAAAATTGCACTATTACGATTACACTATTACGATTACTTTTTAGGATTACATTATGGCGATTAAGACTACACTACTACGATTGCAGTATTAAAAATGGTCTATTACGTTTACACCATTAAAATTGAACTATTACGATTACTATATTAAAAATGATCTATTTCGATCACATTTACAGAATTATAGTAGTTCGCTTACTTTATTACGATTACACTATTAAAATTGCACAATTACGGTTTCACTATTACCATTATAATATTGCGATTAAACTATTACGACTACAATATTAGGAGTGCACAATTTCGATTACACTAATTCGATTATTTTATTACGACTGAACTTTTACGATTGCATCTATTCGATATTTTATTACGATTACACTATTTCGGTTACACCATTACGGTCAGACTACTAAAATGCTCTATTACGATTACAATATTAGAAATTCTCTATTACGATTAAACTATTAAAAATGCTCTATTACGATTACGCTATTACGATTACACTTTTAGGATTACACTATTACGATTACACTTTTAGGATTACACTTTTGCGATTACTCTATTACGATTACTCTTTTGCGATTACACTGATTCGATTATTTAACTGAGTTTACACTATTACAATTACTCTATTGCGCCTTCACTATTACGATTACACTATAAAGATATCAGTATTACGATTACGCTATAGCGATTCCACTATTACAGTTACACTATTACAATTACTCTTTCACGATTTCACTGATTCAGTTATTTCATTACGTTTACACTATACGATTACACTAATACAATTATTTCATCACGCTCACACTACAACGATAACATTATTGCGACTACACTATTACGAGTACAAAGTTTCGCTTATTTTATTACCATTACAATATTTCGATTTCACTATTACGATTTCACTATTACGACTACACCATTACGATGACACTCTTACGATATCGGTATTACGATTACAATTTCAATATTACGATGGTACTACTGCGATTTCCCTATTACGATTACACTACTACGATTACACTATTATGATAACACTATTACAATTCCCAATTACGACTTCACTATTACGATTACACTATTTAGATTTCACTATTACGATTACGCTTTTATGATAATAGTTCTACGATTACTCTATAAAGATTTCTCAATTACGATTACACTATTACGATTTCGCTATTAGGTTTTCACCATAACGATTTCTCTATTACGATTACACTGATTCGATTTCATAATTACGATTACACTATTACGATTTCGCTATTACCATAACACTATTACGATTTCACTATTAGGTTTTCACTATTACAGTTACTCTATTACGATTACACAATTATGATTTCACAATTACGATTTCTTAATTACGATTTCAATATAACGATTTCACTGTTACGATTACATTATAACGATATCACTATTACGGTTACACTATTAAGATTACATTATCACGATTACATTATTACGATAACACTATTACGATTACAGTATTACGATAACACTTTTACGATTACTCTATTATGATTACTCTTTTGCGATTACACTGATTCGATTATTTTGTTACGTTTACACTATTACGACTACTCTATTGTGCCTTCACTATTACGATTACACTATAACGATATCAGTATTTCGATAACACTATTACTATTACACTATTATGATAACACTTTTACGATTAGTCTATTACGATTTCTCAATTACGATTACACTATTACGATTTACCTTTACGTTACACTATAACGATATCAGTATTACGATTACGCTATAGCGATTTCACTAGTATAGTTACACTATTACGATTTCTTTTTCACGATTTCAATGATTCAATTTTTTTTATTACGTTTACACTATTACGATTACACTAATACAATTATTTTATCACGTTTACACTACTTGCTTTCAATTGATCAACTGCCATCTCAGTAGTGGAACCATTACGATTACGACCATTAGTTGGTGATTTAATATTACCATTACCGCCACCAACATTGCCAACTCCGCCGCCGCTTCCTCCACCGTTTTTAAGTTCATCTTTTGGAAATATTTCGTCGATAACACTATTGCGACTACATTATTACGAGTACAGAGTTTCGCTTATTTTATTACCATTACAATGTTTCAATTTCACTATTACGATTTCACTATTACGACTACAATATTTTGAGTGCGCAATTTCGATTAGTGTAATACGATTGAACTTATACGATTGCATTAATTCGATATTTTATTACGATTACACTAGTTCGGTTACACCATTACGGTCAGACTACTAAAATGCTTATTACGATTACAATATTAGAAATTCTCTACTAAGATTAAACTGTTAACAACGCTCTATTACGATTACACTATACGATTACACTTTTAGGATTACACTATTACGATTCACAATTACGACTACACTATTAGGATTGCACTATAATTAATTTATTTCGTTTACAATATTAAAATTGAACTATTACAATAACTATATTAAAAACTATCAATTTCAACCACATTTTCACAATTACAGTAATTCGATTATTTTATTTCGATAATTCTATTATGGCTTCATTGTTACGACTACACTATTACGATTGCAGTAATTAAAATGCTCAATTTCGTTTACACTATTAAAATAGAACTATTACGATTACTATATTAAAAATCATCTATTTCGATCACATTTTCACAATTACAGTAATTAGGCTATTTGATTGCGATAACACTATTAAAATTGAACTATTTTATTCTTACAGTTACAGAAATTTGTTTATTTTATTACAATAATACTATTAATATTGCTTCCTTACGATTTAACATTTAGGATTACGCTATTAAAATTGCACTGTTACGATTACAATATTACGATTCCACTATTGCGATTTACTATTACGGCTACACTATATATAACGATATCAGTATTACGATTACGCTATATCGATTTCACTATTACACTTACACTATTACAATTACCCTTTCACGATTTCACTGATTCAGTTATTTCATTACGTTTACACTATACGATTACACTAATACAATTATTTTATCACGCTTACACTACTACGAAAACACTATTACGATTTCACTATTACGACACTCTAACGATATCAGTATTACGATTACAATTTCAATATTACGATTACACTTTTACGATTACACTATTACGATTCCACTATTACGATTACACTATTATGACTACACTATTACGATTACACTTTTACGATTACACTATTACGATTTCACTATTACGATTACACTGTTACGATTTCACTATTACGATTACTTTATTATGATAACACTTTTACGATTACGCTGTTATGATAACGCTATTATTAGCTAATAATTATGATATGTGTTATGATGACGCTATTTTTATAACACTTTTACGATTACAGTAATACAATTATTTTATTACACTTTCACTATTACGATTTCACTATTACGATTTCACTATAACGATTTCACTATTACGATTACACTATTACGATTACGCTATTACGTTATCACTATTAAGATTTCACTGTTACGATTATACTATCACGATTACTCTTTTACGATTGCACTGATTCGATTATTTTATTACGTTTACACTATTACGATTACTCTATTGCGCTTTCACTATTACGATTTTACTATTACGATTTCACTATTACGATTTCACTATTACGATGGCACTATTGCGATTTCACAATTGCTATCACACTATTACGATTACACTATTATGATAACACCATTACAATTTCCCAATTACGACTTCACTATTACGATTACACTATTTAGATTTCACTATTACGATACTCTTTTACGATTGCACTGATTCGATTATTTTATTCCGTTTGCACTATAAGGATTACACTAATACAATTACTATATCACGTTTACACTATTACGATATACTATTACGATGGCACTATTGCGATTTCACTATTACGATTACACTATTATGATTACACTATTACGATTACATTATTACGATTACACTATAACGATATCAGTATTACAATTACACTATTACGATTACACTATTTCGATTACACTATTACGATTTCACTATTACAATTACACTATTAAGATTTCACTATTACGACTACGCTATTATGATAATAGTTCTACGATTACTCTATAACGATTTCTCAATTACTATTACACTATTACGATTTCACTATTACGTTTTCACCATTACGATTACTCTATTACAATTACACTGATTTGATTTAATAATTACGATTACACTATTACTATTTCTCGATTACCATTACACTATTACGATTTTACTATTAGGTTTTCACTATTATAGTTTCCCTATTACGACTACACAATTACGATTTCTCAATTACGGTTTCTCAATTACGATTACAATATAACGATTTCACTGTTACGATTACATAATAACGATATAACTATTACGGTTACACTATTACGATTACACTATTACGATTACAATATTACGATTTCACTACTACGATTACACTATCAATATTTCAGTATTACGAATTTAATTTTACGATTTCACTATTACGATTACTCTTTCACCATTACACTGATTCGATTATTTCATTACATTTACTCTATTACGGTTACTCTTATACAATTTTTTTATTACGTTTACAATATTACGCTTACATATAACGATTTCACTATTACCATTATACTATTACGATAACACATTTACGATTACACTTTTACGATAACACTTATACAATTATTTAATTACGTTTACACATTACGCATACACACTACGATTTTACTATTACCATTTCACTATTACGATTTGACTATTACGATTTCACTATAACGACTACTCTTTTACGATTACACTGATTCGATTATTTTATTACTTTTACACTATTACGATTACTCTATTGCGCTTTCACTATTACGATTTCACTATTACGATTTCAATATTACGATTTCACTATTACGATTACACTATTAAGATTTGACGATTACGATTATACTATTATGATTTCACTATCACGATACTCTTTTACGATTGCACTGATTCGATTATTTTATTCCGTTCGCACTATAACGATTACATTAATACAATTACTGTATCACGTTTACACTATTACGATAACACTATGGCGATTTCCCAATTACGAATTCACTATTTCGATTACACTATTACGATTACACTATTACGATATCGCTATTGCGATTTCACTATTACGATTACACTATAACGATATCAGTATTACAATTACACTATTACGATTACACTATTAAGATTTCACTATTACGATTACGCTATTATGATAATAGTTTTACGATTACTTTATAACGGTTTCTCAATTACGATTACACTATAACGATTTCCGTATTAGGTTTTCGCCATTACGATTTCTCTATTACGATTACACTGATTCGATTTCATAATTACGATTACACTATTACGATTTCACTATTACGGCTTCACTATTTCGATTAAACTATTACGATTTCACTATTACGATTTCACTATTACGGTTACACTATTATGATTTCAATATTACGATTACTATTACGATTTGACTATTACGATTATACTATTCCGATTATACTATTACGATTACACTATTACGATTACATTATTACGATTACACTATTAAGATTTCACTATTACGATGTCACTATTATAATTACTCTTGCATCATTACACTGATTCGATTATTTTATTACGTTTACTCTATTACGATTACACTTATACAATTATTTTATTACGTTTACAATATTACGCCTACATATTACGATTTCACTATTACCATTACACTATTACGATAACACTATTTTGACTTCACTATTAGGACTAGTTTATTATGATAACACTTTTCCGATAACACTTATGCAATTATTTTATTATGTTTACACTACTACGCTTTTACTATTACGATTTTACTATTACCATTTCACTATTACGATCTTGCTATTACGATTACACTATCACGATTTCACTATTGCGATTACACTTTTACGACTACACTATTACGATTTCTCTATTACGATTTCACTATAACGATTACACTTTTACGATTACACTATTACGATTTCACTACCACGATTACTCTTTTACGATTACACTGATTCGATTATTTTATTACGTTTACACTATTACGATCACACTAATACAATTTCTATATCACGTTTACACTATTACGATAACACTATTGCGATTACACTATTACGATGACACTATTGCGCTTTCACATTTACGATTACACTATTACGATTAGACTATTACGATTACGCTATAACGATTTCCCAGTTAGGACTTTACTATTACGATTAAACTATTACGATTACACTATTACGATATCACTATTGCGATTTCATTATTACATTGCACAATAACGATATCAGTATAACGAAAACACTATAACGATTTCACTATTACAATTACTCTATTATGATAACTCTTTTGCGATTACACTGATTCGATTATTTTATTACGTTAACACCATTACGATTACTCTTTTGCGCATTCACTATTACGATTACACTATTACGATTACACTATTACGATTACTCTTTCCCGATTAAACTGATTCGATTATTTTATTATGTTTACACTATAACGCTTACACATTATAATTTCACTATTACGATAACGCTATTATGATAATAGTTCTACGATTACTCTATTACGATTTCTCAATTACGATAACACTAACGCGATTGCACTCTAACGATATCAGATATTACGTTTACGCTATTACGATTACACTTTTACGATTTCACTATTACCATTACACTATTATGATTACCCTATTACGATTTCACTATTACAATTTCACTATTATGATTACACTATTACGATTTCAGTATAACGATTTCACATTTACGACTTCACTATTTCGATTAAACAATTACGATTTCACTATTACGATTTCACTATTACGATTACACTATTAAGATTTTAATATTACGATTACGCTATTATGATAATAATTCTGCGCTGATTCGATTATTTCATTACATTTACTTTATGACGATTATACTAACACAATTATTTTATTACGTTTACAATATTACGCTTACATGTTACGATTTTATTATTACGATTACACTATTACGATTACACTATTACGATTACACTATTAAGATTTCACTGTTACGATTATACTATTAGGATTTCACTATCACGATTTTACTATTACGATTTCACTATTACGATTTCACTATTGCGATTACACTATTACGATTACACTATTAATATTTCACTATTGCGATTACATTGTTACGATTTCACTATTACGATTACTCTTTCACGACTACACTGATTCGATTATTTCATTACGTTTACACTATTACGATTACATTAAGATTTCACTGTTACAATTATACTATTATGATTTCACTATCACGATTTTACTATAACGATAACACTATTACGATTACACTAATTTGATAACACTTTTACGATAACTCTATTACGATTACTCTTTTGTGATTACACTGATTCGATTATTTTATTACATTTACACTATTACGAATACTCTACTGCGCCTTCACTATTAAGATTACACTATAAAGATATCAGTATTACGATTACATTATTACGATTACACTATTATGATAACACTTTTACGATTAGTCTATTACGATTTCTCAATTACGATTACACTATTGGGATTTACCTTTTACGCATCACTATGACGATATCAGTATAACGATTACACTATAGCGATTTCACTATTACAGTTACTCTATTACGATTGCTCTTTCACGATTTCGCTTATTCAAATATTTCATTACGCTTACACCATTACGATTACATTAATACAATCACTATATCACGTTTACACTATTACGATAACACTATTGCGATTACACTATTACGATGACACTATTGCGATTTCACTATTACGATTACACTATTACGATTACACTATTACGATTACACTATAACGATTTCCCAGTTACGACTTTACTATTACGATTACACTATTACGATAACACTTTTACGATTAATCTATTACGATTTCTAAATTACGATTACACTATTGCAATTTTTTTTTTACGCTACACAATACCGATATCAGTATTACGATTACGCTATAACGATTTCACTGTTACAATTATCACTATTACGATTTCACTATTGCGATTCCACTATTACGATTACACTATTAATATTTCACTATTACGATTAAACTGTTACGATTTCACTATTACGATTACTCTTTCACGATTACACTATTACGATCACACCATTATGATAACATTTTTACGATTACTCTATTACGATTACTCTTTTGCTGTTACACTGATTCGATTATTTTATTACGTTTACACTATCACGAATACTCTATTGCGCCTTCACTATTACGATTACACTATAACGATATCTGTATTACGATTACACTATTACGATTACATTAATACGATAACACTTTTACGATTTGTCTATTACGATTTCTCAGTTACGATTACACTATTGCGATTTACCTTTTACGTTACACTATAACGATATCAGTATTACGATTACACTATAGCGATTTCACTATTACGGTTGCACTATTACGATTACTCTTTCACGATTTCACATAATCAATTATTTCATTACGTTTACACTATTACGATTACACTAATACAATCATTTTATCACGTAAACACTATTACGATAATACTACATAATTACGAGTACAGAGTTTCGCTTATTTTATTATGATTTCACTATTACGATTTCACTATTACGATTTCACTATTATGATTACACTATTACGATTTCAGCATCACGATTTCACAATTAAGACTTCACTATTTCGAATAAGCTATTACGATTTCACTATTACGATTTTACTATTACGATTTCACTGTTACGATTTCACTACTACGATTACTCTTTCACCATTACACTGATTCGATTATTTCATTACATTTACTCTATTACGATTACACTTATACAATTATTTTATTACGTTTACAATATTACGCTTACATACTACGATTTCACTATTACGATTACACTATTACGATAACACTATTAAGATTTCACTGTTACGATTATACTATTACGATTACCCTATTACGATTTCACTATTACGATTTCACTATTACGATTTCACTATTATGATTACACTATTAAGATTTCAGCATCACGATTTCACAATTAAGACTTCACTATTTCGAATAAACTATTACGATTTCACTATTACGATTTTACTATTACGATTTCACTGTTACGATTTCACTATTACGATTACTCTTTCACCATTACACTGATTCGATTATTTCATTACATTTACTCTATTACGATTACACTTATACAATTATTTTATTACGTTTACAATATTACGCTTACATACTACGATTTCACTAGTACGATTACACTATTACGATAACACTATTAAGATTTCACTGTTACGATTATACTATTACGATTTCCTATCACGATTTTACTATTACGATTTCACTATTACGATTACACTATTCCGAATATACTATTACGATTACACTATTACGTTTTCACTATTACGATTACACTATAACGATTACACAATTATGATAACACCTTTACGATTACACTATTCCGAATTTACTACTACGATTACACTTTTAAGATTACACTAATACAATTATTTTATTACGATTACACTATTAGGATTACACAATTTCGATAAACATAAGAATATTACGATTACACTTTTATGGTTACTTTATTACGTTTACAAATTTAATATTACACTATTACGATTACTCTGTTACGATGAAATTTTTACGATTAGACTTTCACGATTACACTCTTAAGATTACGCTATTACGATTTTACTTAAACGATTACACTTTTAAGATCACACTAACACAATTGCTTTATTAAATTTACACTATTACGATTACACAATTACGATTACACTATTACGATTACACTATTAAGAATACACAATTTCGATAACAATATTACGGTTACAAATTTATGATTACTCTATTAAGTTTACACCTTCACGATTACTCTATTACGTTTACACTATTACGATTACACTATGACGATTTCACTATAACGATTTCACTAATACGATTACATTATTACGATTACATTTTTACGATTACGCTTTCACGATTACACTATTTCAATTACGCTTTTACGATTACACTTTTAAGATAACGCTATCACGATTTTACTAAAACGATTACACTTTTACGGTTACACTAATGCAATTGTTTTATTCACGATTACAATTTACAATTTAATTTTCTATTACGATTATAATTTTATTACGTTTACACTATAAAGATTATACTATAAGGTTTACTTTTTTATACAATTACTATTACACATTACTATTACACTATTACGATTTCACTAATAGGATTACATATTACGATTACAGTATTACGATTACTTTATTACGTTTACACTTTCAGTAGTAATGTATATTACCTTTACACTTTTACGATTACAGTAATGCATTTATTTTATTACGTTTACACTACAACGGGTACTCTATTACAATTGCACTATTGCGATTTTTCCTTACGATTGCATTATTACGATTTTACTATTCAGATTTCACTATTACATTACACTTTTACGATTACACTAATAAAATAATTTTGTTAAGTTTACACTATTACGACTTAATTATTAGGATTATTTTATTTATACAATTACGATTACATATTACTATTACACTATTACGATTTCACTAATAAGATTACACATTACGATGACACTATTACGATTACGCTATTACGACTTCACTATTACGATTTTAGTATTACAATTTTAGTATAACGATTACACTTTTACGATTACGCTTTCATGATTACATTTTTACGATTACATATTAATGATTACACTATTACGATTAGGCTTTTATGATAATGTTTTTACGATTACAGTTTTCCGATTACACTCCTATGATTACACTATTCCAAATATACTGTTACGGTTACACTATAACGATTACACTATTACGATGACACTATTACGATGACACTATTATGATTACACTATTACGATTATACAGTTACGATTACGCTTTCACGATTACACTTTTACGATTACATTGTTATGATTACACTATTCCGATTTTGCTATTACGGTTTCACTATCACATTACACTTTTACGATTACTCTTTTACGATTTCACGATTATTATTACACCATTACGATTACACTGTTATGATTACACTATTACGATATCACTATAACGTTTACACTATTACGATTTTAGTATTACGATTTTAGTATAACGATTACACTATTACGATTACACTATAACGATTACAATATTCCGATCATACTATTACAACTACACTGTTACGCTTACACTTCCACGATTACACTGCTACGATTACGCTGTTATGGCAACACTATTTGGATAAAAATTACGCCTTCACGATCACACTATAACGACTTCACTAATTCGATTACATTATAACGATTACACTTTCACGATTACACTTTCACGATTACACTTTTACGATTACAGTGTTATGATTACACTTTTACGATAACCCTCTTAAGATTACGCTATTATGATTTCACAAAAATGATTACACTTTTGCGCTTACACTAAAACAATTGTTTTATTAAGTTTACACTCTTACGATGAAATTATTACGATTACACTATGACGATATCACTATTACGATTACACCATTGGGAGTTTAGTATTACGATCTTAATATAACGATTACAATTATATGATTAACGAATGCACTATTCCGATTTTAATCTTACGATTACACTGTTACAAATACACTTTCACGATTATACTTTTACGATTACGTTGTTATGATAACACTATTTTGATTAAGATTATGCCATCACGATTACACTATTACGATTTCACTATTATGATTAACGCATTCACGGCTTTAGTAATATATTTACACTATTACGATTACTCTATTACGACTAGACTATTACGATTACACTGTTACGATTACGCTTTCACGATTACACTTTTACGATTACGCTCTTATGAGTACACTATTTTGATGACGATTACACTATTATGATAACGCTATTACAATTACTGTTTTACGATTACACTTTAACGATCACACAATTACGATTTCACTATTATGATTTTACTATCACGATAACGCATTCACGATTTCACTATTACGGTTACACTATTACGGTTACACTATTACGATTTCACTAATACGTTTACACTATTACGATTTCACTAATACGATTACGCTTTCACAATTACACTCTTTCGATTACATTGTTATAATTACACGTTTACGATTACACTTTTAAGATTACGCTATTGCGATTTCACTAAAACGATTACACTTTTACGGTTACACTAATACAATTGTTTTATTAACGATTACAATTTACAATTTAATTTTCTATTACGATTACAATTTTGTTACGTCTACACTGTTAAGATTTTGCTATAAGGTTTACTTTATTTATACAGTTACTATTACACATTACTATTACACTATTAAGATTTCACTAATAGGATTACATATTACGATTACAGTGTTACGATTACTTTATTACGTTTACACTTTCAACAACTACACTATTGCGATTTCACTATTACGACTTCACTATTACGATTACGCATTCACGATTTCACTATTACGACTACGCTATTTCGATTCTAGTACTACGATTACACTGCTCCGATTATAATATTACGATTACACTTTTACGATTACGCTGATGCATTAATTATTTTATTACGTTGACACTATAACGATTACACTATTACCATTTTTAAATTACGATTACACTATTACGTTTTACTAATACGATTACTTTATTACGTTTACACTATTACGATATAACTGTTTCGGTTACACTATTACAATTGTAGTACTACGATAACACTATAACGATTACATTATTCCAATTTTACTATTACGATTTCACTATTACGACTTTATTATTTCGATTAATAAAATTAATAATTATGATTTAACTATTACGATTATACTCTTACGATTACGCTATTACGATTTCACTATTACGATTACACTATTATGAATACACTTTCACGATTACACTTTCACGATTACACTTCTACGATTACATAGTTTCAATAAAACGATTACACTTTTACGCTTACACTAAAACAATTGTTTTAATAAGTTTACACTATTACGATGAAACTATTACAATTGCACTATTAAGATTACACAATTTCGGTAACAATATTATGATTACCCTTTTATGATTAGTGATTACGTTTACATTTTCACGATCACTATTACGATTACTCTACAACCATTACAATTACACTTTTACGATTTCAATAATACGATTACATTACTTTATTACGTTTACACTTTCATTACAGTAATGCAATTATTTAATTACGTTTACACTATTACGGGTACTCTATTACAATTACACTATTACGATTTTTCACCTACGATCGCTCTATTACGATTTTAGTATTCCGATTTCACTATTACATTACACTTTTACGATTACACTAAAACAATAATTTTATAAAGTTTACACTATTACGACTTTTCTATTACGATTATTTTATTTATACAATTACGATTGCATATTACTATTACACTATTACGATTTCACTAATAAGATTACACACTACGATGGCACTATTACGATTACGCTATTACGACTTCACTATTACGATTTTAGTATTACAATTTTTGTATAACGATTACACTATTCCGATTATACTATTACGATTACGCTATCATGATTACACTTTTACGATTATATTGTTATGATTACAATATTCCGATTTTGCTATTACGGTTTCACTATCGCGTTACACTTTTACGATTACCCTTTAACGATTTCGCTATTATTATTACACTATTACGATTACACTGTTACGATTACTCTTTTACGATTTCACTACAATAATTACCCTATTACGATAACACTGTTACGATTACGCTTTCCCGATTACACCTTCACGATTACACTACTACTATTACGCTGTTACGATAACATTATTTTGATTAAGATTACGCCTTCACGATTACACTATTACGATTTCACTATTATGATTACCCATTCACAATTTCAGTATTACGTTTACACCATTACGATTAATCTGTTATGACTAGACCATTACGACTTCGCAATTACGATTACACTATTACGATTACACTATCATGATTTTACTAATACGATTACGCTTTCACAATTACACTCCTTCGATTACATTGTTATGGTTACACATTTACGATTACACTTTTAAGATTACGCTATTGCGAATTCACTAAAACGATTACACTTTTACAAATGTTTTACTAAGTTTACACTATTATGATTACACTATTAAGATTAAGCTATTACGATTACTTTATTACGATTACACTATTACAATTTCACTAAAACGATAACACTATTACGATTACATTTGCACGATTACGGTTTCACGATTACACTTTTAAAACTACGCTTTCACGATTACACTTTTACGACTAGACTAATACGGTTTCTCAATAACGATCATATTATTAAGATTAATCTATTATGACTAGACTATTACGATTTCTGAATTACAATTACACTATTACGATATCACTATAACGCTTACACTATTACGATATAACTATTACGACTACACTATTAAGATTTTAGTATTACAATTTTAGTATAACGATTACACTATAACGATTACACTATTCCGATTATACTATTACGATTACACTGTTACGATTACGTTTTCACGATTACACTTTTACGATTACATTGTTATGATTACACTATTTTTATTACGATTAGCCTATTATGATAACGCTTTTACGGTTACAGTTTGACGATTACACTTTTACGAATACACAATTATGATTTCACTATTACGACTTCACTATTACGGTTACTCATTCAAGATTTCGTTATTACGATTACGCTTTTACGATTCTAGTACAACGATTAAACTGCTCCGATTATACTATTACGATTGCACTTTTACGATTACGCTGACGCAATTATTATATTACGTTGACACTACAACGATTACACCATTACCATTTTTCAATTACGATTACACTATTACTATAACGATTACACTATTACCATTTTTCAATTACGATTACACTATTACGTTTTACTAATACGATTACTTTATTACGTTTACACTATTACAATATCACTGTTACGTTTACACTATTACAATTGTAGTACTACGATAACACTATAACGTTTACATTACTCCAATTATTCTATTACGATTTCACTATTACGACTTTATTATTTCGATTAATCAATTACGATTTTACTATTACGATTATGCTCTTACGATTACGCTATTACGATTTCACTATTACGATTACACTGTTACGACTACACTTTCACGATTACACTTTTACGATTACATTGTTATGATTACACTCTTAAGACTACGCTATTTCGATTTCACTACTACGATTACACTTATACGCTTACACTAAAACAATTGTTTTATTAAGTATACACTATTACGATGAAACTATTACGATTACACTATGACGATATCACTATTACGATTACACTATTACTATTTTAGTATTACAACTTTAGTATAACGATTACACTTTTACGTTTACAATATAACGATGACACTATTCAGATTATACTAGTGCGACTACACTGTTAAGATTACGCATTCACGATTACACTTCTACGATTACGCTGTTAAGAGTGCACTATTTTGATGACGATTACGCTATTATGATAACGCTTTTACGATTACAGTTTTACGATTACACTTTTACGTTTACACAATTACGATTTCACTATTATGATTTCACTATTACGATTACGCATTCACGATTTCACTATTACGATTACACTACTACGATTACTCTATTACGATTACATTTTCACGATTACGCTTTCACGATTACACTTTTACAATTACGCTTTCACGATTACACTTTTACGAATAGACTAATACGGTTTCTCAATTACGATTACACTATTACAATTGCACTATAACGATTACACAATTTCGATAACAATATTACGATTACCCTTTTATGATTACAGATTACGTTTACATTTTCACAATCACTATTACGATTACTCTACTACGATTATTCTATTACAATTACACTAATACAATTTCAATAATACGATTACATTATTACGATTAAATTTTTACGATTACGCTTTCACGATTACACCTTTTCGATTACGCTTTCACAATTACACTTTTAAGAGTATTTTGTTATGATTACACTGTTTTTATTTCGATTAGCCTATTATGATAACGCTTTCACGATTACAGTTTGACGATTAAGCTTTTACGATTACACAATTACGATTTCACTATTACGACTTCACTATTACGATTACGCATTCACGATTTCACTATTACACTATTAGGATTCTAGTACTACGATTACACTACCCCGATTATACTATTACGATTACACATTTACGATTACGCTGATGCAATTATTTTATTACGTTGACGCTATAACGATTACACTATTACGATTTATCATTTACGACTACTTTATTACGTTTTTACTTTCAGTAGTAATGTATATTACGATTACACTTTTACGATTACACTTTTACGATAACACTTTTAAGAATACGATTACGCTATTACGACTTCACTATTACGATTTTAGTATTACAATTTTAGAATAACGATGACAATATAACGATTACACTAATCCTTTTATATTATTACGATTACACTGTTACGAATACGCTTTCATGATTACACTTTTACGATTGCATTGTTATGATTACGCTTTTCCGATTCTGCTATTACGGTTTAACTATCACATTACAATTTACGATTACTCTTTTACGATTTCACTATTATTATTACACTATTACGATTACACTGTTACGATTACGCCTTCCCGATTACACTTTTACGATTACACTATTACGATATCACTATTACGTTTACACTATTACGATTTTAGTATTACGATTTTAGTATAACGATTACACTTTTACGATTACACTTTAACGATTACACTATTCCGATTATACTATTACAATTACACTGTTACGATTACACTTTCACGATTACACTACTACGATTACGCAGTTTAGACAACACTATTTTGATTAAGATTACGCCTTCACGATTACACTATTACGACTTCACTAATACGATTAAACTATAACGATTACACTTATACGATTACGCTTTCATGATTACACATTTACGATTACATATTAATGATTACACTATTCCGATTATACTGTTACGATTACACTATAACGATTACACTATTACGATGACACTATTACGATTTCACTGTTATAATGACACTATTACGATTATACTGTTACGATTACGCTTTCCTGATTACACTTTTACGATTACACTATTACGATATCACTATTACGATTACACTATTACGAATGTAGTATTACGATTTTAGTATAACGATTACACTTTAACGATTACACTATAACGGTTACACTATTCCGATTATACTATTACAATTACACTGTTACTATCACACTTTCACGATTACACTACCACTATTACGCTGTTATGATAACATTATTTTGATTCAGATTACGCATTAACAATTTAAGTATTACGTTTGCGCTATGACGATTAATCTATTATGACTAGACTATTACGATTTCTCGCTTACGATTACACTATTACGATTTTACTATTACGATTTTAGTATAATGATTACACTTTTACGATTACACTTTAACGATTACACTTTTACGATAACATTTTTAAGAATACGATTACGCTATTACGACTTCACTATTACGATTTTAGTATTACAATTTTAGAATAACGATGACAATATAACGATTACACTAATCCTTTTATATTATTACGATTACACTGTTACGATTACGCTTTCATGATTACACTTTTCAATTACATTGTCATGATTACACTATTCCGATTTTGCTATTACGGTTTAACTATCACATTACAATTTACGATTACTCTTTTACGATTTCACTACTATTATTACACTTTTACGATTACACTATTACGACATCACTATTACGTTTACACTATTACTATTTTAGTATTACGATTTTAGTATAACGATTACACTTTTACGATTACACTATAACGATTACACTATTCCGATTATACTATTACAATTACACTGTTACTACCACACTTTCACGATTACACTACCACGATTACGATGTTATGATAACATTATTTTGATTAAGATTACGCATTCACAATTTAAGTATTACGTTTACGCTATGACGATTAATCTATTATGACTAGACTATTACGATTTCTCAATTACGATTACACTATTATGATTTTACTATTATGATTACACTATTACGATTATACTGTTACGATTACTCTTTCCAGATTACACTTTTACGGTTACACTATTACGTTTACACTATTACGATTTTACTATTACGATTTTAGTATAATGATTACACTTTTACGATTACACTTTAACGATTACACTATTCCGATTATACTATTACACTGTTACGATTACACTTTCACGATCACACTACTACGATTACGCTGTTGTGATATCGCTATTTTTATTAAGATTACGCCTTCACGATTACACAATTACGATTACACTATTATGATTACGCATTCACGATTTTAGTATTACGTTTACACTATTACGATTAATCTATTTTGACTAGACTATTACGATTTCTCTATTACGATTACACTATTACGATTTTGCTATTACGATTACACTATTACGATATCACTATTACGACTTCACTATTACGACTTCACTATTACGATTACGCATTCACGATTTCACTATTACTCTTACACTATTACGATTAATCTATTATGACTAGACTATAACGATTTCATTCTTACGACTACACTATTACGACTGCACTTTCACGATTACATTGTTATGATTACACGTTTACGATTACACTTTTAAGATTACGCTATTGCGATTTCACTAAAACGATTACACTTTTACGGTTACACTAATACAATTGTTTTATTAACGATTACAATTTACAATTTAATTTTCTATTACGATTACAATTTTGTTACGTCTACACTGTTAAGATTTTGCTATAAGGTTTACTTTATTTATACAGTTACTATTACACATTACTATTACACTATTAAGATTTCACTAATAGGATTACATATTACGATTACAGTGTTACGATTACTTTATTACGTTTACACTTTCAACAACTACACTATTGCGATTTCACTATTACGACTTCACTATTACGATTACGCATTCACGATTTCACTATTACGACTACGCTATTTCGATTCTAGTACTACGATTACACTGCTCCGATTATAATATTACGATTACACTTTTACGATTACGCTGATGCATTAATTATTTTATTACGTTGACACTATAACGATTACACTATTACCATTTTTAAATTACGATTACACTATTACGTTTTACTAATACGATTACTTTATTACGTTTACACTATTACGATATAACTGTTTCGGTTACACTATTACAATTGTAGTACTACGATAACACTATAACGATTACATTATTCCAATTTTACTATTACGATTTCACTATTACGACTTTATTATTTCGATTAATAAAATTAATAATTATGATTTAACTATTACGATTATACTCTTACGATTACGCTATTACGATTTCACTATTACGATTACACTATTATGAATACACTTTCACGATTACACTTTCACGATTACACTTCTACGATTACATAGTTTCAATAAAACGATTACACTTTTACGCTTACACTAAAACAATTGTTTTAATAAGTTTACACTATTACGATGAAACTATTACAATTGCACTATTAAGATTACACAATTTCGGTAACAATATTATGATTACCCTTTTATGATTAGTGATTACGTTTACATTTTCACGATCACTATTACGATTACTCTACAACCATTACAATTACACTTTTACGATTTCAATAATACGATTACATTACTTTATTACGTTTACACTTTCATTACAGTAATGCAATTATTTAATTACGTTTACACTATTACGGGTACTCTATTACAATTACACTATTACGATTTTTCACCTACGATCGCTCTATTACGATTTTAGTATTCCGATTTCACTATTACATTACACTTTTACGATTACACTAAAACAATAATTTTATAAAGTTTACACTATTACGACTTTTCTATTACGATTATTTTATTTATACAATTACGATTGCATATTACTATTACACTATTACGATTTCACTAATAAGATTACACACTACGATGGCACTATTACGATTACGCTATTACGACTTCACTATTACGATTTTAGTATTACAATTTTTGTATAACGATTACACTATTCCGATTATACTATTACGATTACGCTATCATGATTACACTTTTACGATTATATTGTTATGATTACAATATTCCGATTTTGCTATTACGGTTTCACTATCGCGTTACACTTTTACGATTACCCTTTAACGATTTCGCTATTATTATTACACTATTACGATTACACTGTTACGATTACTCTTTTACGATTTCACTACAATAATTACCCTATTACGATAACACTGTTACGATTACGCTTTCCCGATTACACCTTCACGATTACACTACTACTATTACGCTGTTACGATAACATTATTTTGATTAAGATTACGCCTTCACGATTACACTATTACGATTTCACTATTATGATTACCCATTCACAATTTCAGTATTACGTTTACACCATTACGATTAATCTGTTATGACTAGACCATTACGACTTCGCAATTACGATTACACTATTACGATTACACTATCATGATTTTACTAATACGATTACGCTTTCACAATTACACTCCTTCGATTACATTGTTATGGTTACACATTTACGATTACACTTTTAAGATTACGCTATTGCGAATTCACTAAAACGATTACACTTTTACAAATGTTTTACTAAGTTTACACTATTATGATTACACTATTAAGATTAAGCTATTACGATTACTTTATTACGATTACACTATTACAATTTCACTAAAACGATAACACTATTACGATTACATTTGCACGATTACGGTTTCACGATTACACTTTTAAAACTACGCTTTCACGATTACACTTTTACGACTAGACTAATACGGTTTCTCAATAACGATCATATTATTAAGATTAATCTATTATGACTAGACTATTACGATTTCTGAATTACAATTACACTATTACGATATCACTATAACGCTTACACTATTACGATATAACTATTACGACTACACTATTAAGATTTTAGTATTACAATTTTAGTATAACGATTACACTATAACGATTACACTATTCCGATTATACTATTACGATTACACTGTTACGATTACGTTTTCACGATTACACTTTTACGATTACATTGTTATGATTACACTATTTTTATTACGATTAGCCTATTATGATAACGCTTTTACGGTTACAGTTTGACGATTACACTTTTACGAATACACAATTATGATTTCACTATTACGACTTCACTATTACGGTTACTCATTCAAGATTTCGTTATTACGATTACGCTTTTACGATTCTAGTACAACGATTAAACTGCTCCGATTATACTATTACGATTGCACTTTTACGATTACGCTGACGCAATTATTATATTACGTTGACACTACAACGATTACACCATTACCATTTTTCAATTACGATTACACTATTACTATAACGATTACACTATTACCATTTTTCAATTACGATTACACTATTACGTTTTACTAATACGATTACTTTATTACGTTTACACTATTACAATATCACTGTTACGTTTACACTATTACAATTGTAGTACTACGATAACACTATAACGTTTACATTACTCCAATTATTCTATTACGATTTCACTATTACGACTTTATTATTTCGATTAATCAATTACGATTTTACTATTACGATTATGCTCTTACGATTACGCTATTACGATTTCACTATTACGATTACACTGTTACGACTACACTTTCACGATTACACTTTTACGATTACATTGTTATGATTACACTCTTAAGACTACGCTATTTCGATTTCACTACTACGATTACACTTATACGCTTACACTAAAACAATTGTTTTATTAAGTATACACTATTACGATGAAACTATTACGATTACACTATGACGATATCACTATTACGATTACACTATTACTATTTTAGTATTACAACTTTAGTATAACGATTACACTTTTACGTTTACAATATAACGATGACACTATTCAGATTATACTAGTGCGACTACACTGTTAAGATTACGCATTCACGATTACACTTCTACGATTACGCTGTTAAGAGTGCACTATTTTGATGACGATTACGCTATTATGATAACGCTTTTACGATTACAGTTTTACGATTACACTTTTACGTTTACACAATTACGATTTCACTATTATGATTTCACTATTACGATTACGCATTCACGATTTCACTATTACGATTACACTACTACGATTACTCTATTACGATTACATTTTCACGATTACGCTTTCACGATTACACTTTTACAATTACGCTTTCACGATTACACTTTTACGAATAGACTAATACGGTTTCTCAATTACGATTACACTATTACAATTGCACTATAACGATTACACAATTTCGATAACAATATTACGATTACCCTTTTATGATTACAGATTACGTTTACATTTTCACAATCACTATTACGATTACTCTACTACGATTATTCTATTACAATTACACTAATACAATTTCAATAATACGATTACATTATTACGATTAAATTTTTACGATTACGCTTTCACGATTACACCTTTTCGATTACGCTTTCACAATTACACTTTTAAGAGTATTTTGTTATGATTACACTGTTTTTATTTCGATTAGCCTATTATGATAACGCTTTCACGATTACAGTTTGACGATTAAGCTTTTACGATTACACAATTACGATTTCACTATTACGACTTCACTATTACGATTACGCATTCACGATTTCACTATTACACTATTAGGATTCTAGTACTACGATTACACTACCCCGATTATACTATTACGATTACACATTTACGATTACGCTGATGCAATTATTTTATTACGTTGACGCTATAACGATTACACTATTACGATTTATCATTTACGACTACTTTATTACGTTTTTACTTTCAGTAGTAATGTATATTACGATTACACTTTTACGATTACACTTTTACGATAACACTTTTAAGAATACGATTACGCTATTACGACTTCACTATTACGATTTTAGTATTACAATTTTAGAATAACGATGACAATATAACGATTACACTAATCCTTTTATATTATTACGATTACACTGTTACGAATACGCTTTCATGATTACACTTTTACGATTGCATTGTTATGATTACGCTTTTCCGATTCTGCTATTACGGTTTAACTATCACATTACAATTTACGATTACTCTTTTACGATTTCACTATTATTATTACACTATTACGATTACACTGTTACGATTACGCCTTCCCGATTACACTTTTACGATTACACTATTACGATATCACTATTACGTTTACACTATTACGATTTTAGTATTACGATTTTAGTATAACGATTACACTTTTACGATTACACTTTAACGATTACACTATTCCGATTATACTATTACAATTACACTGTTACGATTACACTTTCACGATTACACTACTACGATTACGCAGTTTAGACAACACTATTTTGATTAAGATTACGCCTTCACGATTACACTATTACGACTTCACTAATACGATTAAACTATAACGATTACACTTATACGATTACGCTTTCATGATTACACATTTACGATTACATATTAATGATTACACTATTCCGATTATACTGTTACGATTACACTATAACGATTACACTATTACGATGACACTATTACGATTTCACTGTTATAATGACACTATTACGATTATACTGTTACGATTACGCTTTCCTGATTACACTTTTACGATTACACTATTACGATATCACTATTACGATTACACTATTACGAATGTAGTATTACGATTTTAGTATAACGATTACACTTTAACGATTACACTATAACGGTTACACTATTCCGATTATACTATTACAATTACACTGTTACTATCACACTTTCACGATTACACTACCACTATTACGCTGTTATGATAACATTATTTTGATTCAGATTACGCATTAACAATTTAAGTATTACGTTTGCGCTATGACGATTAATCTATTATGACTAGACTATTACGATTTCTCGCTTACGATTACACTATTACGATTTTACTATTACGATTTTAGTATAATGATTACACTTTTACGATTACACTTTAACGATTACACTTTTACGATAACATTTTTAAGAATACGATTACGCTATTACGACTTCACTATTACGATTTTAGTATTACAATTTTAGAATAACGATGACAATATAACGATTACACTAATCCTTTTATATTATTACGATTACACTGTTACGATTACGCTTTCATGATTACACTTTTCAATTACATTGTCATGATTACACTATCCGATTTTGCTATTACGTTTAACTATCACATTACTACGATTACTCTTTTACGATTTCACTACTATTATTACACTTTTACGATTACACTATTACGACATCACTATTACGATTACGATTACACTATAACGATTACACTATTCCGATTATACTATTACAATTACACTGTTACTACCACACTTTCACGATTACACTACCACGATTACGATGTTATGATAACATTATTTTGATTAAGATTACGCATTCACAATTTAAGTATTACATGACGATTAATCTATTATGACTAGACTATTACGATTTCTCAATTCGATTACACTATTATGATTTTACTATTATGATTACACTATTACGATTATACTGTTACGATTACTCTTTCCAGATTACACTTTTACGGTTACACTATTACGTTTACACTATTACGATTTTACTATTACGATTTTAGTATAATGATTACACTTTTACGATTCATAACGATTTATTCCACTATTACACTGTTACGATTACACTTTCACGATCACACTACTACGATTACGCTGTTGTGATATCGCTATTTTTATTAAGATTACGCCTTATTACACACGATTACACTATTATGATTACGCATTCACGATTTTAGTATTACGTTTACACTATTACGATTAATCTATTTTGACTAGACTATTACGATTTCTCTATTACGATTACACTATTACGATTTTGCTATTACGATTACACTATTACGATATCACTATTACGACGACTTCACTATTACGATTATTCACGATTTCACTATTACTCTTACATTACGATTAATCTATTATGACTAGACTTACGATTCTTACGACTACACTATTACGACTGCACTTTCACGATTACATTGTTATGATTACACGTTTACGATTACACTTTTAAGATTACGCTATTGCGATTTCACTAAAACGATTACACTTTTACGGTTACACTAATACAATTGTTTTATTAACGATTACAATTTACAATTTAATTTTCTATTACGATTACAATTTTGTTACGTCTACACTGTTAAGATTTTGCTATAAGGTTTACTTTATTTATACAGTTACTATTACACATTACTATTACACTATTAAGATTTCACTAATAGGATTACATATTACGATTACAGTGTTACGATTACTTTATTACGTTTACACTTTCAACAACTACACTATTGCGATTTCACTATTACGACTTCACTATTACGATTACGCATTCACGATTTCACTATTACGACTACGCTATTTCGATTCTAGTACTACGATTACACTGCTCCGATTATAATATTACGATTACACTTTTACGATTACGCTGATGCATTAATTATTTTATTACGTTGACACTATAACGATTACACTATTACCATTTTTAAATTACGATTACACTATTACGTTTTACTAATACGATTACTTTATTACGTTTACACTATTACGATATAACTGTTTCGGTTACACTATTACAATTGTAGTACTACGATAACACTATAACGATTACATTATTCCAATTTTACTATTACGATTTCACTATTACGACTTTATTATTTCGATTAATAAAATTAATAATTATGATTTAACTATTACGATTATACTCTTACGATTACGCTATTACGATTTCACTATTACGATTACACTATTATGAATACACTTTCACGATTACACTTTCACGATTACACTTCTACGATTACATAGTTTCAATAAAACGATTACACTTTTACGCTTACACTAAAACAATTGTTTTAATAAGTTTACACTATTACGATGAAACTATTACAATTGCACTATTAAGATTACACAATTTCGGTAACAATATTATGATTACCCTTTTATGATTAGTGATTACGTTTACATTTTCACGATCACTATTACGATTACTCTACAACCATTACAATTACACTTTTACGATTTCAATAATACGATTACATTACTTTATTACGTTTACACTTTCATTACAGTAATGCAATTATTTAATTACGTTTACACTATTACGGGTACTCTATTACAATTACACTATTACGATTTTTCACCTACGATCGCTCTATTACGATTTTAGTATTCCGATTTCACTATTACATTACACTTTTACGATTACACTAAAACAATAATTTTATAAAGTTTACACTATTACGACTTTTCTATTACGATTATTTTATTTATACAATTACGATTGCATATTACTATTACACTATTACGATTTCACTAATAAGATTACACACTACGATGGCACTATTACGATTACGCTATTACGACTTCACTATTACGATTTTAGTATTACAATTTTTGTATAACGATTACACTATTCCGATTATACTATTACGATTACGCTATCATGATTACACTTTTACGATTATATTGTTATGATTACAATATTCCGATTTTGCTATTACGGTTTCACTATCGCGTTACACTTTTACGATTACCCTTTAACGATTTCGCTATTATTATTACACTATTACGATTACACTGTTACGATTACTCTTTTACGATTTCACTACAATAATTACCCTATTACGATAACACTGTTACGATTACGCTTTCCCGATTACACCTTCACGATTACACTACTACTATTACGCTGTTACGATAACATTATTTTGATTAAGATTACGCCTTCACGATTACACTATTACGATTTCACTATTATGATTACCCATTCACAATTTCAGTATTACGTTTACACCATTACGATTAATCTGTTATGACTAGACCATTACGACTTCGCAATTACGATTACACTATTACGATTACACTATCATGATTTTACTAATACGATTACGCTTTCACAATTACACTCCTTCGATTACATTGTTATGGTTACACATTTACGATTACACTTTTAAGATTACGCTATTGCGAATTCACTAAAACGATTACACTTTTACAAATGTTTTACTAAGTTTACACTATTATGATTACACTATTAAGATTAAGCTATTACGATTACTTTATTACGATTACACTATTACAATTTCACTAAAACGATAACACTATTACGATTACATTTGCACGATTACGGTTTCACGATTACACTTTTAAAACTACGCTTTCACGATTACACTTTTACGACTAGACTAATACGGTTTCTCAATAACGATCATATTATTAAGATTAATCTATTATGACTAGACTATTACGATTTCTGAATTACAATTACACTATTACGATATCACTATAACGCTTACACTATTACGATATAACTATTACGACTACACTATTAAGATTTTAGTATTACAATTTTAGTATAACGATTACACTATAACGATTACACTATTCCGATTATACTATTACGATTACACTGTTACGATTACGTTTTCACGATTACACTTTTACGATTACATTGTTATGATTACACTATTTTTATTACGATTAGCCTATTATGATAACGCTTTTACGGTTACAGTTTGACGATTACACTTTTACGAATACACAATTATGATTTCACTATTACGACTTCACTATTACGGTTACTCATTCAAGATTTCGTTATTACGATTACGCTTTTACGATTCTAGTACAACGATTAAACTGCTCCGATTATACTATTACGATTGCACTTTTACGATTACGCTGACGCAATTATTATATTACGTTGACACTACAACGATTACACCATTACCATTTTTCAATTACGATTACACTATTACTATAACGATTACACTATTACCATTTTTCAATTACGATTACACTATTACGTTTTACTAATACGATTACTTTATTACGTTTACACTATTACAATATCACTGTTACGTTTACACTATTACAATTGTAGTACTACGATAACACTATAACGTTTACATTACTCCAATTATTCTATTACGATTTCACTATTACGACTTTATTATTTCGATTAATCAATTACGATTTTACTATTACGATTATGCTCTTACGATTACGCTATTACGATTTCACTATTACGATTACACTGTTACGACTACACTTTCACGATTACACTTTTACGATTACACTTTCACGATTACACTTTTACGATTACATTGTTATGATTACACTCTTAAGACTACGCTATTTCGATTTCACTAAAACGATTACACTTATACGCTTACACTAAAACAATTGTTTTATTAAGTATACACTATTACGATGAAACTATTACGATTACACTATGACGATATCACTATTACGATTACACTATTACTATTTTAGTATTACAACTTTAGTATAACGATTACACTTTTACGTTTACAATATAACGATGACACTATTCAGATTATACTAGTGCGACTACACTGTTAAGATTACGCATTCACGATTACACTTCTACGATTACGCTGTTAAAAGTGCACTATTTTGATGACGATTACGCTATTATGTTAACGCTTTTACGATTACAGTTTTACGATTACACTTTTACGTTTACACAATTACGATTTCACTATTATGATTTCACTATTACGATTACGCATTCACGATTTCACTATTACGATTACACTACTACCATTACTCTATTACGATTACATTTTCACGATTACGCTTTCACGATTACACTTTTGCAATTACGCTTTCACGATTACACTTTTACGAATAAACTAATACGGTTTCTCAATTACGATTACACTATTACAATTGCACTATAACGATTACACAATTTCGATAACAATATTACGATTACCCTTTTATGATTACAGATTACGTTTACATTTTCACAATCACTATTACGATTACTCTACTACGATTATTCTATTACAATTACACTAAAACAATTTCAATAATACGATTACATTATTACGATTAAATTTTTACGATTACGCTTTCACGATTACACCTTTTCGATTACGCTTTCACAATTACACTTTTAAGATTACATTGTTATGATTACACTGTTTTTATTACGATTAGCCTATTATGATAACGCTTTCACGATTACAGTTTGACGATTAAGCTTTTACGATTACACAATTACGATTTCTCTATTACGACTTCACTATTACGATTACGCATTCACGATTTGACTATTACGATTACACTATTAGGATTCTAGTACTACGATTACACTACCCCGATTATACTATTACGATTACACATTTACGATTACGCTGATGCAATTATTTTATTACGTTTACGTTATAACGATTACACTATTACGATTTATCATTTACGATTACTTTATTACGTTTTTACTTTCAGTAGTAATGTATATTACGATTACACTTTTACGATTACACTTTTACGATAACACTTTTAAGATATACGATTACACTAATCCTTTTATATTATTATTACGCTATTACGACTTCACTATTACGATTTTAGTATTACAATTTTAGAATAACGATGACAATATAACGATTACACTAATCCTTTTATATTATTACGGTTACACTGTTACGATTACGCTTTCATGATTACACTTTTCAATTACATTGTCATGATTACACTATTCCGATTTTGCTATTACGGTTTAACTATCACATTACAATTTACGATTACTCTTTTACGATTTCACTACTATTATTACACTTTTACGATTACACTATTACGACATCACTATTACGTTTACACTATTACTATTTTAGTATTACGATTTTAGTATAACGATTACACTTTTACGATTACACTATAACGATTACACTATTCCGATTATACTATTACAATTACACTGTTACTACCACACTTTCACGATTACACTACCACGATTACGATGTTATGATAACATTATTTTGATTAAGATTACGCATTCACAATTTAAGTATTACGTTTACGCTATGACGATTAATCTATTATGACTAGACTATTACGATTTCTCAATTACGATTACACTATTATGATTTTACTATTATGATTACACTATTACGATTATACTGTTACGATTACTCTTTCCAGATTACACTTTTACGGTTACACTATTACGTTTACACTATTACGATTTTACTATTACGATTTTAGTATAATGATTACACTTTGACGATTACACTTTAACGATTACACTATTCCGATTATACTATTACACTGTTACGATTACACTTTCACGATCACACTACTACGATTACGCTGTTGTGATATCGCTATTTTTATTAAGATTACGCCTTCACGATTACACAATTACGATTACACTATTATGATTACGCATTCACGATTTTAGTATTACGTTTACACTATTACGATTAATCTATTATGACTAGACTATTACGATTTCTCTATTACGATAACACTATTACGATTTTGCTATTACGATTACACTATTACGATATCACTATTACGACTTCACTATTACGACTTCACTATTACGATTACGCATTCACGATTTCACTATTACTCTTACACTATTACAATTAATCTATTATGACTAGACTATAACGATTTCATTCTTACGACTACACTATTACGACTGCACTTTCACGATTACATTGTTATGATTACACGTTTACGATTACACTTTTAAGATTACGCTATTGCGATTTCACTAAAACGATTACACTTTTACGGTTACACTAATACAATTGTTTTATTAACGATTACAATTTACAATTTAATTTTCTATTACGATTACAATTTTGTTACGTCTACACTGTTAAGATTTTGCTATAAGGTTTACTTTATTTATACAGTTACTATTACACATTACTATTACACTATTAAGATTTCACTAATAGGATTACATATTACGATTACAGTGTTACGATTACTTTATTACGTTTACACTTTCAGCAACTACACTATTGCGATTTCACTATTACGACTTCACTATTACGATTACGCATTCACGATTTCACTATTACGACTACGCTATTTCGATTCTAGTACTACGATTACACTGCTCCGATTATAATATTACGATTACACTTTTACGATTACGCTGATGCATTAATTATTTTATTACGTTGACACTATAACGATTACACTATTTCTATTTTTAAATTACGATTACACTATTACGTTTTACTAATACGATTAGTTTATTACGTTTACACTATTACGATATAACTGTTTCGCTTACACTATTACAATTGTAGTACTACGATAACACTATAACGTTTACATTATTCCAATTTTACTGTTACGATTTCACTATTACGACTTTATTATTTCGATTAATAAAATTAATAATTATGCTTTAACTATTACGATTATACTCTTACGATTACGCTATTACGATTTCACTATTACGATTACACTATTATGACTACACTTTCACGATTACACTTTCACGATTACACTTCTACGATTACATAGTTTCAATAAAACGATTACACTTTTACGCTTACACTAAAACAATTGTTTTAATAAGTTTACACTATTACGATGAAACTATTACAATTGCACTATTAAGATTACACAATTTCGGTAACAATATTATGATTACCCTTTTATGATTAGTGATTACGTTTACATTTTCACGATCACTATTACGATTACTCTACAACCATTACAATTACACTTTTACGATTTCAATAATACGATTACATTACTTTATTACGTTTACACTTTCATTACAGTAATGCAATTATTTAATTACGTTTACACTATTACGGGTACTCTATTACAATTACACTATTACGATTTTTCACCTACGATCGCTCTATTACGATTTTAGTATTCCGATTTCACTATTACATTACACTTTTACGATTACACTAAAACAATAATTTTATAAAGTTTACACTATTACGACTTTTCTATTACGATTATTTTATTTATACAATTACGATTGCATATTACTATTACACTATTACGATTTCACTAATAAGATTACACACTACGATGGCACTATTACGATTACGCTATTACGACTTCACTATTACGATTTTAGTATTACAATTTTTGTATAACGATTACACTATTCCGATTATACTATTACGATTACGCTATCATGATTACACTTTTACGATTATATTGTTATGATTACAATATTCCGATTTTGCTATTACGGTTTCACTATCGCGTTACACTTTTACGATTACCCTTTAACGATTTCGCTATTATTATTACACTATTACGATTACACTGTTACGATTACTCTTTTACGATTTCACTACAATAATTACCCTATTACGATAACACTGTTACGATTACGCTTTCCCGATTACACCTTCACGATTACACTACTACTATTACGCTGTTACGATAACATTATTTTGATTAAGATTACGCCTTCACGATTACACTATTACGATTTCACTATTATGATTACCCATTCACAATTTCAGTATTACGTTTACACCATTACGATTAATCTGTTATGACTAGACCATTACGACTTCGCAATTACGATTACACTATTACGATTACACTATCATGATTTTACTAATACGATTACGCTTTCACAATTACACTCCTTCGATTACATTGTTATGGTTACACATTTACGATTACACTTTTAAGATTACGCTATTGCGAATTCACTAAAACGATTACACTTTTACAAATGTTTTACTAAGTTTACACTATTATGATTACACTATTAAGATTAAGCTATTACGATTACTTTATTACGATTACACTATTACAATTTCACTAAAACGATAACACTATTACGATTACATTTGCACGATTACGGTTTCACGATTACACTTTTAAAACTACGCTTTCACGATTACACTTTTACGACTAGACTAATACGGTTTCTCAATAACGATCATATTATTAAGATTAATCTATTATGACTAGACTATTACGATTTCTGAATTACAATTACACTATTACGATATCACTATAACGCTTACACTATTACGATATAACTATTACGACTACACTATTAAGATTTTAGTATTACAATTTTAGTATAACGATTACACTATAACGATTACACTATTCCGATTATACTATTACGATTACACTGTTACGATTACGTTTTCACGATTACACTTTTACGATTACATTGTTATGATTACACTATTTTTATTACGATTAGCCTATTATGATAACGCTTTTACGGTTACAGTTTGACGATTACACTTTTACGAATACACAATTATGATTTCACTATTACGACTTCACTATTACGGTTACTCATTCAAGATTTCGTTATTACGATTACGCTTTTACGATTCTAGTACAACGATTAAACTGCTCCGATTATACTATTACGATTGCACTTTTACGATTACGCTGACGCAATTATTATATTACGTTGACACTACAACGATTACACCATTACCATTTTTCAATTACGATTACACTATTACTATAACGATTACACTATTACCATTTTTCAATTACGATTACACTATTACGTTTTACTAATACGATTACTTTATTACGTTTACACTATTACAATATCACTGTTACGTTTACACTATTACAATTGTAGTACTACGATAACACTATAACGTTTACATTACTCCAATTATTCTATTACGATTTCACTATTACGACTTTATTATTTCGATTAATCAATTACGATTTTACTATTACGATTATGCTCTTACGATTACGCTATTACGATTTCACTATTACGATTACACTGTTACGACTACACTTTCACGATTACACTTTTACGATTACACTTTCACGATTACACTTTTACGATTACATTGTTATGATTACACTCTTAAGACTACGCTATTTCGATTTCACTAAAACGATTACACTTATACGCTTACACTAAAACAATTGTTTTATTAAGTATACACTATTACGATGAAACTATTACGATTACACTATGACGATATCACTATTACGATTACACTATTACTATTTTAGTATTACAACTTTAGTATAACGATTACACTTTTACGTTTACAATATAACGATGACACTATTCAGATTATACTAGTGCGACTACACTGTTAAGATTACGCATTCACGATTACACTTCTACGATTACGCTGTTAAAAGTGCACTATTTTGATGACGATTACGCTATTATGTTAACGCTTTTACGATTACAGTTTTACGATTACACTTTTACGTTTACACAATTACGATTTCACTATTATGATTTCACTATTACGATTACGCATTCACGATTTCACTATTACGATTACACTACTACCATTACTCTATTACGATTACATTTTCACGATTACGCTTTCACGATTACACTTTTGCAATTACGCTTTCACGATTACACTTTTACGAATAAACTAATACGGTTTCTCAATTACGATTACACTATTACAATTGCACTATAACGATTACACAATTTCGATAACAATATTACGATTACCCTTTTATGATTACAGATTACGTTTACATTTTCACAATCACTATTACGATTACTCTACTACGATTATTCTATTACAATTACACTAAAACAATTTCAATAATACGATTACATTATTACGATTAAATTTTTACGATTACGCTTTCACGATTACACCTTTTCGATTACGCTTTCACAATTACACTTTTAAGATTACATTGTTATGATTACACTGTTTTTATTACGATTAGCCTATTATGATAACGCTTTCACGATTACAGTTTGACGATTAAGCTTTTACGATTACACAATTACGATTTCTCTATTACGACTTCACTATTACGATTACGCATTCACGATTTGACTATTACGATTACACTATTAGGATTCTAGTACTACGATTACACTACCCCGATTATACTATTACGATTACACATTTACGATTACGCTGATGCAATTATTTTATTACGTTTACGTTATAACGATTACACTATTACGATTTATCATTTACGATTACTTTATTACGTTTTTACTTTCAGTAGTAATGTATATTACGATTACACTTTTACGATTACACTTTTACGATAACACTACGTTTACGTTATTATAACGAACTTTTACGATTACATTACGCTATTACGACTTCACTATTACGATTTTAGTATTACAATTTTAGAATAACGATGACAATATAACGATTACACTAATCCTTTTATATTATTACGGTTACACTGTTACGATTACGCTTTCATGATTACACTTTTCAATTACATTGTCATGATTACACTATTCCGATTTTGCTATTACGGTTTAACTATCACATTACAATTTACGATTACTCTTTTACGATTTCACTACTATTATTACACTTTTACGATTACACTATTACGACATCACTATTACGTTTACACTATTACTATTTTAGTATTACGATTTTAGTATAACGATTACACTTTTACGATTACACTATAACGATTACACTATTCCGATTATACTATTACAATTACACTGTTACTACCACACTTTCACGATTACACTACCACGATTACGATGTTATGATAACATTATTTTGATTAAGATTACGCATTCACAATTTAAGTATTACGTTTACGCTATGACGATTAATCTATTATGACTAGACTATTACGATTTCTCAATTACGATTACACTATTATGATTTTACTATTATGATTACACTATTACGATTATACTGTTACGATTACTCTTTCCAGATTACACTTTTACGGTTACACTATTACGTTTACACTATTACGATTTTACTATTACGATTTTAGTATAATGATTACACTTTGACGATTACACTTTAACGATTACACTATTCCGATTATACTATTACACTGTTACGATTACACTTTCACGATCACACTACTACGATTACGCTGTTGTGATATCGCTATTTTTATTAAGATTACGCCTTCACGATTACACAATTACGATTACACTATTATGATTACGCATTCACGATTTTAGTATTACGTTTACACTATTACGATTAATCTATTATGACTAGACTATTACGATTTCTCTATTACGATAACACTATTACGATTTTGCTATTACGATTACACTATTACGATATCACTATTACGACTTCACTATTACGACTTCACTATTACGATTACGCATTCACGATTTCACTATTACTCTTACACTATTACAATTAATCTATTATGACTAGACTATAACGATTTCATTCTTACGACTACACTATTACGACTGCACTTTCACGATTACATTGTTATGATTACACGTTTACGATTACACTTTTAAGATTACGCTATTGCGATTTCACTAAAACGATTACACTTTTACGGTTACACTAATACAATTGTTTTATTAACGATTACAATTTACAATTTAATTTTCTATTACGATTACAATTTTGTTACGTCTACACTGTTAAGATTTTGCTATAAGGTTTACTTTATTTATACAGTTACTATTACACATTACTATTACACTATTAAGATTTCACTAATAGGATTACATATTACGATTACAGTGTTACGATTACTTTATTACGTTTACACTTTCAGCAACTACACTATTGCGATTTCACTATTACGACTTCACTATTACGATTACGCATTCACGATTTCACTATTACGACTACGCTATTTCGATTCTAGTACTACGATTACACTGCTCCGATTATAATATTACGATTACACTTTTACGATTACGCTGATGCATTAATTATTTTATTACGTTGACACTATAACGATTACACTATTTCTATTTTTAAATTACGATTACACTATTACGTTTTACTAATACGATTAGTTTATTACGTTTACACTATTACGATATAACTGTTTCGCTTACACTATTACAATTGTAGTACTACGATAACACTATAACGTTTACATTATTCCAATTTTACTGTTACGATTTCACTATTACGACTTTATTATTTCGATTAATAAAATTAATAATTATGCTTTAACTATTACGATTATACTCTTACGATTACGCTATTACGATTTCACTATTACGATTACACTATTATGACTACACTTTCACGATTACACTTTCACGATTACACTTCTACGATTACATAGTTTCAATAAAACGATTACACTTTTACGCTTACACTAAAACAATTATTTTAATAAGTTTACACTATTACGATGAAACTATTACAATTGCACTATTAAGATTACACAATTTCGGTAACAATATTATGATTACCCTTTTATGATTAGTGATTACGTTTACATTTTCACGATCACTATTACGATTACTCTACAACCATTACAATTACACTTTTACGATTTCAATAATACGATTACATTACTTTATTACGTTTACACTTTCATTACAGTAATGCAATTATTTAATTACGTTTACACTATTACGGGTACTCTATTACAATTACACTATTACGATTTTTCACCTACGATCGCTCTATTACGATTTTAGTATTCCGATTTCACTATTACATTACACTTTTACGATTACACTAAAACAATAATTTTATAAAGTTTACACTATTACGACTTTTCTATTACGATTATTTTATTTATACAATTACGATTGCATATTACTATTACACTATTACGATTTCACTAATAAGATTACACACTACGATGGCACTATTACGATTACGCTATTACGACTTCACTATTACGATTTTAGTATTACAATTTTTGTATAACGATTACACTATTCCGATTATACTATTACGATTACGCTATCATGATTACACTTTTACGATTATATTGTTATGATTACAATATTCCGATTTTGCTATTACGGTTTCACTATCGCGTTACACTTTTACGATTACCCTTTAACGATTTCGCTATTATTATTACACTATTACGATTACACTGTTACGATTACTCTTTTACGATTTCACTACAATAATTACCCTATTACGATAACACTGTTACGATTACGCTTTCCCGATTACACCTTCACGATTACACTACTACTATTACGCTGTTACGATAACATTATTTTGATTAAGATTACGCCTTCACGATTACACTATTACGATTTCACTATTATGATTACCCATTCACAATTTCAGTATTACGTTTACACCATTACGATTAATCTGTTATGACTAGACCATTACGACTTCGCAATTACGATTACACTATTACGATTACACTATCATGATTTTACTAATACGATTACGCTTTCACAATTACACTCCTTCGATTACATTGTTATGGTTACACATTTACGATTACACTTTTAAGATTACGCTATTGCGAATTCACTAAAACGATTACACTTTTACAAATGTTTTACTAAGTTTACACTATTATGATTACACTATTAAGATTAAGCTATTACGATTACTTTATTACGATTACACTATTACAATTTCACTAAAACGATAACACTATTACGATTACATTTTCACGATTACGGTTTCACGATTACACTTTTAAAACTACGCTTTCACGATTACACTTTTACGACTAGACTAATACGGTTTCTCAATAACGATCATATTATTAAGATTAATCTATTATGACTAGACTATTACGATTTCTGAATTACAATTACACTATTACGATATCACTATAACGCTTACACTATTACGATATAACTATTACGACTACACTATTAAGATTTTAGTATTACAATTTTAGTATAACGATTACACTATAACGATTACACTATTCCGATTATACTATTACGATTACACTGTTACGATTACGTTTTCACGATTACACTTTTACGATTACATTGTTATGATTACACTATTTTTATTACGATTAGCCTATTATGATAACGCTTTTACGGTTACAGTTTGACGATTACACTTTTACGAATACACAATTATGATTTCACTATTACGACTTCACTATTACGGTTACTCATTCAAGATTTCGTTATTACGATTACGCTTTTACGATTCTAGTACAACGATTAAACTGCTCCGATTATACTATTACGATTGCACTTTTACGATTACGCTGACGCAATTATTATATTACGTTGACACTACAACGATTACACCATTACCATTTTTCAATTACGATTACACTATTACTATAACGATTACACTATTACCATTTTTCAATTACGATTACACTATTACGTTTTACTAATACGATTACTTTATTACGTTTACACTATTACAATATCACTGTTACGTTTACACTATTACAATTGTAGTACTACGATAACACTATAACGTTTACATTACTCCAATTATTCTATTACGATTTCACTATTACGACTTTATTATTTCGATTAATCAATTACGATTTTACTATTACGATTATGCTCTTACGATTACGCTATTACGATTTCACTATTACGATTACACTGTTACGACTACACTTTCACGATTACACTTTTACGATTACACTTTCACGATTACACTTTTACGATTACATTGTTATGATTACACTCTTAAGACTACGCTATTTCGATTTCACTAAAACGATTACACTTATACGCTTACACTAAAACAATTGTTTTATTAAGTATACACTATTACGATGAAACTATTACGATTACACTATGACGATATCACTATTACGATTACACTATTACTATTTTAGTATTACAACTTTAGTATAACGATTACACTTTTACGTTTACAATATAACGATGACACTATTCAGATTATACTAGTGCGACTACACTGTTAAGATTACGCATTCACGATTACACTTCTACGATTACGCTGTTAAAAGTGCACTATTTTGATGACGATTACGCTATTATGTTAACGCTTTTACGATTACAGTTTTACGATTACACTTTTACGTTTACACAATTACGATTTCACTATTATGATTTCACTATTACGATTACGCATTCACGATTTCACTATTACGATTACACTACTACGATTACTCTATTACGATTACATTTTCACGATTACGCTTTCACGATTACACTTTTACAATTACGCTTTCACGATTACACTTTTACGAATAGACTAATACGGTTTCTCAATTACGATTACACTATTACAATTGCACTATAACGATTACACAATTTCGATAACAATATTACGATTACCCTTTTATGATTACAGATTACGTTTACATTTTCACAATCACTATTACGATTACTCTACTACGATTATTCTATTACAATTACACTAATACAATTTCAATAATACGATTACATTATTACGATTAAATTTTTACGATTACGCTTTCACGATTACACCTTTTCGATTACGCTTTCACAATTACACTTTTAAGATTACATTGTTATGATTACACTGTTTTTATTACGATTAGCCTATTATGATAACGCTTTCACGATTACAGTTTGACGATTAAGCTTTTACGATTACACAATTACGATTTCTCTATTACGACTTCACTATTACGATTACGCATTCACGATTTCACTATTACGATTACACTATTAGGATTCTAGTACTACGATTACACTACCCCGATTATACTATTACGATTACACATTTACGATTACGCTGATGCAATTATTTTATTACGTTTACGCTATAACGATTACACTATTACGATTTATCATTTACGATTACTTTATTACGTTTTTACTTTCAGTAGTAATGTATATTACGATTACACTTTTACGATTACACTTTTACGATAACACTTTTAAGAATACGATTACGCTATTACGACTTCACTATTACGATTTTAGTATTACAATTTTAGAATAACGATGACAATATAACGATTACGCTTTCATGATTACACTTTTACGATTGCATTGTTATGATTACGCTTTTCCAAATCTGCTATTACGGTTTAACTATCACATTACAATTTACGATTACTCTTTTACGATTTCACTATTATTATTACACTATTACGATTACACTGTTACGATTACGCTTTCCCGATTACACTTTTACGATTACACTATTACGATATCACTATTACGTTTACACTATTACGATTTTAGTATTACGATTTTAGTATAACGATTACACTTTTACGATTACACTTTAACGATTACGCTATTCCGATTATACTATTACAATAACACTGTTACGATTACACTTTCACGATTACACTACTACGATTACGCTGTTTAGACAACACTATTTTGATTAAGATTACGCCTTCACGATTACACTATTACGACTTCACTAATACGATCAAACTATAACGATTACACTTATACGATTACGCTTTCATGATTACACATTTACGATTACATATTAATGATTACACTATTCCGATTATACTGTTACGATTACACTATAACGATTACACTAATACGATGACACTATTACGATTTCACTGTTATAATGACACTATTACGATTATACTGTTACGATTACGCTTTCCTGATTACACTTTTACGATTACACTATTACGATATCACTATTACGATTACACTATTACGAATGTAGTATTACGATTTTAGTATAACGATTACACTTTTACGATTACACTATAACGATTACACTATTCCGATTATACTATTACAATTACACTGTTACTACCACACTTTCACGATTACACTACCACGATTACGATGTTATGATAACATTATTTTGATTAAGATTACGCATTCACAATTTAAGTATTACGTTTACACTATTACGATTAATCTATTATGAATAGACTATTACGATTTCTCTATTACGATTACACTATTACGATTTTGCTATTACGATTACACTATTACGATATCACTATTACGACTTCACTATTACGACTTCACTATTACGATTACGCATTCACGATTTCACTATTACGTTTACACTATTACGATTAATCTATTATGACTAGACTATTACGATTTCACTATCACGACTTCACTATTACGATTACGCATTCACGATTTCACTATTACTCTTACACTATTACGATTAATCTATTATGACTAGACTATAACGATTTCATTCTTACGACTACACTATTACGACTGCACTTTCACGATTACATTGTTATGATTATACCTTTACGATAACACTCTTAAGATTACGCTATTACGATTTCACTAAAACGATTACTCTTTTACGCTTACACTAAAACAATTGTTTTATTAAGTTTACACTATTACGATGAAACTATTACGATTACACCATGACGATATAACAATTAAGATTACACCATTACGATTTTAATATAACGATTACACTTTTACGTTTACAATACAACGATTACACTATTCAGCTTATACTATTATAATTACACTGATACGATTACGATTTTACGATTACACTTTTACGATTACGCTGTTATGAGTACACTATTTTGATGACGATTACGCTATTATGATAACGCTTTTACGATTACAGTTTTACGATTACAATTTTACGATAACACAATTACGTTTTCACTATTATGATGTCACTATAACGATTACGCATTCACGATTTCACTATTACGATTACATTATTACGAATACGCTATTACGATTTCACAATTACACTTTTTCGATTACATAGTTATGGTTACACGTTTACGATTACACTTTTAAGATTACGCTATTGCGATTTCACTAAAACGATTACACTTTTACGGTTACAATAATACAATTGTTTTATTAAGTTTACACTATTACGATTACACTATTATTATTATTAAACTATTACGATTACTCTATTACGATTACACCATTTCGATTTCACTAATACGATTACACTATTACGATTACATTTTCACGATTACGGTTTCACGATTACACTTTTACAATTACGCTTTCATGATTACACTTTTACGACTAGACTAATACGGTTTTCAATTACGATTACATTATTACGATATCACTATTACGATTAATCTATTAGGACTAGACTATTACGATTTCTCAATTATGATTACCCTATTACGATTTCACTATTACGTTTACACTATTACGACCACACTATTACGATTTTAGTATTACAATTTTAGAATAACGATGACACTATATCGATTACACTATTCCGAACATACTATTACGAATACACTGTTATGATTACGCTTTCACGATTACACTTTTACGACTGCATTATTATGATTGCACTTTTACGATTACACAATAACGATTTCACTATTACGACTTCACTATTACGATTACGCATTCACGATTTCACTATTACGATCCTAGTACTACAATTACACTACTCCGATTATACTATTACGTTTACACTTTTACGATTACGCTGATGCAATTAGTTTATTACGATGACACTCAATTACGATTACACTATTACGTTTTCACTAATACGAGAACTTTATTACGTTTACACTATTACGATATCACTGCTACGTTTGCAGTATTAAAATTTTAGTACTACGATAACACTATAACGATAATACTATTACGATTTCACTATTACGATTTATTATTTCGATTAGTCAATTACGATTTAACTATGACGATTACACTCTCACGATTACGCTATTACGATTTCACTATTACAATTACACTATTACGACTGCGCTTTCACGATTACACTTTCACGATTACAATTTTACGATTACATTGTTATGATTACAATTTTACGATAACACTCTTAAGATTACGCTATTACAATTTCACTAAAACGATTACACTTTTACGCTTAGTGTACACTTTTACGATTACACTATTACGATTCCAGTAGTACGATTACACTTTTATTTTATACTCCGATTATACTATTATTTTACACTCTTACGATTACGCTGATGCAATTATTTTATTACGTTGACACTATAACGATTACACTATTACCAATTTTATATTACGATTTCACTATTACGTTTTCACTATTACGATTACACCATTACGATTTGAGTATTAAGATTTTAATATAAAATTACAATTGTATTATTACACTAAAACGATTGCAAAATTCCGACTATACTCTTACGATTACACGGTTACGACCACACTTTCACGACTACACTTTTACGATTACGCTGTTACGACATCACTATTACGTTTACACTATTACGATTTTAGTGTTACGATTTTAGTATAACGATTACACTTTTACGATTACACTATAACGATTACACTATACCGATTATACTATTACAATTACACTGTTTAGATTACACTTTCACGATTACACTACTACGATTACGCTCTTATTACAACACTACTTTGATTAAGATTACGCCTTCACGATTACACTATTACGACTTCACTAATACGATTACACCATAACGATTACACTTATACGATTACGCTTTCATGATTACACTTTTACGATTACATATTAATGATTACACTATTATACCGATTATACTGTTACTATTACACTATAACGATTACACTATTACGATGACACTATTACGATTTCACTATTATGATGACACTATTACGATTATACTGTTACGATTACGCTTTCCTGATTACACTTTTACGATTACACGATTACGATATCACTATTACGATTACACTATTACGAATTTAGTTTTACGATTTTAGTATAACGATTACACTTTAACGATTACCCCATAACGATCACACTATTCCGATTATACTATTACAATTACACTGTTACTATCACACTTTCACGATTACACTACCACGACTACGCTGTTATGATAACATTATTTTGATTAAGATTACGCATTCACAATTAAGTATTACGTTTACGCTATGACGATTAATCTATTATGACTAGACTATTACGATTTCTCAATTACGATTACACTATTACGATTTCACTATTACGATTACACTATTATGATTTTACTATTCTGATTACACTATTACGATTAATCTATTACGACTTCACTATTACGATTACGCATTCACGATTTCACTATTATGTTTACACTATTACGATTAATCTTTTATGATTAGACTATTACGATTACACTATCACGACTTCACTATTACGATTACGCATTCACGATTTCACTATTACGTTTACACTGTTACGATTAATCTATTATGACTAGACTATTACGATTTCACTATTACGACTACACTATTACGACTACACTTTCACGATTACATTGTTGTGATTACACATTTACGATAACACTCTTAAGAATACGCTATTACGATTTCACTAAAACGATTACTATTTGACGCTTACACTAAAACAATTGTTTTATTAACACTATAACGATAAAACTATTACGATTACACTATGACGATATAACTATTACGATTACACCATTACGATTTTAGTATTACGATATTAATATAACGATTACACTTTTACGTTAACAACACAACGATTACACTATTCAGATTATACTATTACGATTACACTGATACGATTACGATTTTTATTTTGATGACGATTACGCTATTATGACAACGCTTTTACGATTACAGTTTTATGATTACAATTTTACGATAACGCAATTACGATTTCACTATTATGATTTCACTATTACGATTACGCATTCACGATTTCACTATTACGATTACACTATTACGAATACGCTATTACGATTTCACAATTACACTTTTTCGATTACGTAGTTATGGTTACACGTTTACGATTACACTTTTAAGATTACGCTATTGCGATTTCACTAAAACGATTACACTTTTACGGTTACAATAATACAATTGTTTTATTAAGTTTACACTATTACGATTACACTATTATTATTATTAAACTATTACGATTACTCTATTACGATTGCACTATTACGATTTCACTAATACGATTACACTATTACGATTACATTTTCACCATTACGGTTTCACGATTACACTTTTACAATTACGCTTTCACGATTACACTTTTACGACTAGACTAATACGGTTTCTCAATTACGATTACATTATTACGATATCAGTATTACGATTAATCTATTAGGACTAGACTATTACGATTTCTCAATTATGATTACCCTATTACGATTTCACTATTACGTTTACACTATTACGACCACACTATTACGATTTTAGTATTACAATTTTGGAATAACGATGACACTATAACGATTACACTATTCCGATTATACTATTACGAATACACCGTTACGATTGCGCTTTCACGATTACACTTTTACGACTACATTGTTATGATTGCACTTTTACGATTACACATTAACGATTGCACTATTACGACTTCACTATTACGATTACGCATTCACGATTTCACTATTACGATTCTAGTACTACAATTACACTACTCCGATTTACACTTTTACGATTACGCTGATGCAATTAGTTTATTACGATGACACTATAACGATTACACTATTACCATTTTTCAATTACGATTACACTATTACGTTTTCACTAATACGAGTACTATATTACGTTTACACCAATACGATATCACTATTACGATTACTATTACGATTACGCTATTACGATTTTAGTACAACGATTACACTGCTCCGATTAAACTTTTACGATTACACTATAACGATTACACTATTCCGATTATACTATTACAATTACACTGTTACGATAACACTTTCACGATTACACTACTACGATTACGCTGTTATGACAACACTATTTTGTTAAAGATTACGCCTTCACGATTACACTATTACGACTTCACTAATACGATTACACTCTAACGATTACGCTTATACGATTACGCTTTCATGATTACACTTTTACGATTACTTATTAATGATTACACTATTCCGATTATACTGTTACGATTACACTATAACGATTACACTATTACGATGACACTATTACGATTTCACTATTATGATGACACTATTACGATTATACTATTACGATTACGCTTTCCTGATTACACTTTTACGATTACACTATTACGATATCACTATTACGATTACACTATTACGAATTTATGATAACATAATTTTGATTAAGATTACGCATTCATAATTTAAGTATTACGTTTACGCTATAACGATTAATCTATTATGACTAGACTATTACGATTTCTCAATTACGATTACACTATTACGATTTCACTATTACGATTACACTATTACGATTTTACTATTATGATTTTACTATTACGCTTATACTGTTACGATTACGCTTTCACGATTACACTTTTACGAATACACTATTACGTTTACACTATTACGATTTCACTATTACGATTTTAGTATAATGATTACACTTTTACGATTACACTTTAACGATTACACTCTTCCGATTATACTATTACTGTTACACTGTTACGATTACACTTTCACGATTACACTACTACGATTACGCTATTGTGATATCGCTATTTTTATTAAGATTACGCCTTCACGATTACACAATTACGATTACAATATTATGATTACGCATTCACGATTTTAGTATTACGTTTACACTATTAAGATTAATCTATTACGACTTCACTATTACGATTACGCATTCACGATTTCACTATTACGTTTACACTATTACGATTAATCTATTATGATTAGACTATTACGATTTCACTATCGCGACTTCACTATAACGATTACGCATTCACGATTTCACTATTACGTTTACACTATTACGATTAATCTATTATGACTAGACTATTACGATTTCACTATCACGACTTCACTATTACGATTACGCATTCACGATTTCACTATTACTCTTACACTATTACGATTAATCTATTATGACTAGACTATAACGATTTCATTCTTACGACTACACTATTACGACTGCACTTTCACGATTACATTGTTATGATTACACCTTTACGATAACACACTTAAGATTACGCTATTACGATTTCTCTAAAACGATTACTCTTTTACGCTTACACTAAAACAATTTTTTTATTAAGTTTACACTATTACTATGAAACTATTACGATTACACTATGAAGATATAACAATTACGATTACACCATTACGATTTTAATATAACGATTACACTTTTACGTTTACAATACAACGATTACTCTACCAGATTATACTATTATAATTACACTGATACGATTACGATTTTACGATTACACTACCACGATTACGCTGTTATGATAACATTATTTTGATTAAGATTACGCATTCACAATTTAAGTATTACTTTTACGCTATGACGATTAATCTATTATGACTAGACTATTACGATTTCTCAATTACGATTACACTATTACGATTTCACTATTACGATTACACTATTACGATTTTACTATTATGATTACACTATTACGCTTATACTGTTACGATTACGCTTTCTCGATTACACTTTTACGGTTACACTACTACGTTTACACTATTACGATTTTACTATTACGATTTTAGTATAATGATTGCACATTTACGATTACACTATTTCGATTATACTATTACTTTTACACTGTTACGATTACACTTTCACGATTACACTACTACGATTACGCTGTTGTGATATCGCTATTTTTATTAAGATTACGCCTTCACAATTACACAATTACGATTACACTATTATGATTACGCATTCACGATTTTAGTATTACGTTTACACTATTACGATTAGTCTATTACGAATTCACTATAACGATTACGCATTCACGATTTCACTATTACGTTTACACTATTACGATTAATCTATTATGACTAGACTATTACCATTTCACTATCACGACTTCACTATTACGATTACGCATTCACGATTTCACTATTACTCTTACACTATTACGATTAATCTATTATGACTAGACTATAACGATTTCATTCTTACGACTACACTATTACGACTGCACTTTCACGATTACATTGTTATGATTACACCTTTACGATAACACACTTAAGATTACGCTATTACGATTTCTCTAAAACGATTACTCTTTTACGCTTACACTTAAACAATTTTTTTATTAAGTTTACACTATTACGATGAAACTATTACGATTACACTATGAAGATATAACAATTACGATTACACCATTACGATTTTAGTATTACGATTTTAATATAACGATTACACTTTTACGTTTACAATATAACGATTACACTATTCAGATTATACTATTACGATTACACTGATACGATTACGATTTTACGATTACAATTTTACGATAACACAATTACGATTTCACTATTATGATGTCACTATATTGATTATGCATTCTCGATTTCACTATTACGATTACACTATTACGCTGTTATGAGTACACTATTTTGATGACGATTACGCTATTATGATAACGCTTTTACGATTACAGTTTTACGACTACAATTTTACGATAACACAATTACGATTTCACTATTATGATGTCACTATATTGATTACGCATTCTCGATTTCACTATTACGATTACACTATTACGAATACGCTATTACGATTTCACAATTACACTTTTTCGATTACATAGTTATAGTTACACGTTTACGATTACACTTTTAAGATTACATTGTCATGATTACACTTTTACGATAATACTCTTAAGACTACGCTATTACGATTTCACTAAAATGATTACACTTTTACGCTTACACTAAAACAATTGTTTTATTAAGTTTACACAATTGCGATGAAACTATTACAATTGCACTATTACGATTACATAACTTCGATAACAATATTACGATTACTCTCTTATGATTACTGATTACGTTTACATTTTCACGATCACTATTACGATTACTCTACTACCATTACTCTATTACGATTACACTATTACGATTTCAATAATACGATTACATTAGTACAATTACATTTTTACGATTACGCTTTCACGATTACACTTTTTCGATTACGCTTACACAATTACACTTTTAAGATTACCCTGTTACGACTACAGTTTTACTATTACACTTTTAAGATTACGCTATCACGATTTCACTACAACTCATTACACTTTTAAGATTACACTAATACAATTAATTTACTAAGTTTACACTATTACGATTACACTATAACGATCAAACTATTACGAATACATTATTACGATTACACTAATACAATTATTTTATCACGTTTACACTATTACGACTTTTCCATTAGGATTAATTTATTTAAACAATTACTATTACCCATTACTATTACACTATTACGAATTCACTAATAGGATTACACATTACGATTACACTATTACGATTACTTTATTACGTTTACACTTTCAGTAGTAATGTATATTACGATTACACTTTTACGATTACAATAATGCAATTATTTTATTACGTTTACACTACTACGGGTACTCTATTACAACTATTATTACGATTGCACTATTATATTTTACTTTTCCGATTTCACTATTTCATTACACTTTTAGGATTTCACTACTACAATAGTTTTATTAAGTTTACAGTATTACGACTTTTCTGTTAGGATTATTTTATTTAAACAATTACTGTTACCCATTTTAATTACACTATTACGATTTCACTAATAAGATTACACATTATGATGACACTAATGCGATTACGCTATTAGGACTTCACTATTACGATTTTAGAATAACGATTACACTAACGCTTACACTATTCCGATTATACTATTACGATTACACTGTTACGATTACGCTTTCATGATTACACTTTTACAATTACATTGCCATGATTACACTATTCCGATTTTGCTATTACGGTTTAACTATCACATTACAATTTACGATTACTCGTTTACGATTTCACTATTATTATTACACTATTACGATTACACTGTTACGATTACGCTTTCCCGATTACACTTTTACCATTACACTATTACGACATCACTATTACGTTTACACTACTACGATTTTAGTATTACGATTTTAGTATAACGATTACACTTTTACGATTACACTATACCGATTACACTATTCCGATTATACTATTACAATTACACTGTTACTATCACACTTTCACGATTACACTACCACGATTACGCTGTTATGATAACATTATTTTGATTAAGATTACGCATTCACAATTTAAGTATTACGTTTACGCTATGACGATTAATCTATTATGACTAGACTATTACGATTTCTCAATTACGATTACACTATTAAGATTTTACTATTATGATTACACTATTACGATTATACTGTTACGATTACGCTTTCCCGATTACACTTTTACGGTTACACTATTACGTTTACACTATTACGATTTTACTATTACGATTTTAGTATAATGATTACACTATTCCGATTATACTATTACACTGTTACGATTACACTTTCATGATTACACTACTACGATTACGCTGTTGTGATATCGCTATTTTTATTAAGATTACGCCTTCACAATTACACAATTACGATTACACTATTATGATTACGCATTCACGATTTTAGTATTACGTTTACACTATTACGATTAATCTATTATGACTAGACTATTACGATTTCACTATTACGACTTCACTATTACGATTACGCATTCACGATTTCACTATTACTCTTACACTATTACGATTAATCTATTATGACTAGACTATTACGATTTCATTATTACGACTACACTATTACGACTGCACTTTCACGATTACATTGTTATGATTACACCTTTACGATAACACTCTTAAGATTATGCTATTACGATTTCACTAAAACGATTACTCTTTAACGCTTACACTAAAACAATTATTTTTTTAAGTTTACACTATTACGATTTCTCAATTACGATTACACTATTCAGATTATACTATTATAATTACACTGATACGATTACCATTTTACGATTACACTTTTACGATTACGCTGTTATGAGTACACTATTTTGAAGACGATTACGCTATTATGATAACGCTTTTACGATTACAGTTTTACGATTACAATTTTACGACAACACAATTACGATTTCACTATTATGATTTCACTATTACGATTACGCATTCACGATTTCACTATTACGATTACACTATTACGAATATGCTATTACGATTTCAAAATTACACTTTTTCGATTACATAGTTATGGTTACACGTTTACGATTACACTTTTAAGATTACGCTATTGCGATTTCACTAAAACGATTACACTTTTACGGTACAATAACACAATTGTTTTATTAAGTTTACACTATTACGATTACACTATCATTATTATTAAACTATTACGATTACTCTATTACGATTACACTATTACGATTACATTTTCACGATTACGGTTTCACGATTACACTTTTACAATTACGCTTTCACGATTACACTTTTACGACTAGACTAATACGGTTTCTCAATTACGATATCACTATTACGATTAATCTATTGGGACTAGACTATTACGATTTCTCAATTATGATTACCCTATTACGATTTCACTATTACGTTTACACTATTACGACCACACTATTACGATTTTAGTATTACAATTTTAGAATAACGATGACGCTATAACGATTACACTATTCCGATTATACTATTACGAATACACTGTTATGATTACGCTTTCACGATTACACTTTTAAGACTACATGGTTATGACTGCACTTTTACGATTACACAATAACGATTTCACTATTACGACTTCACTATTACGATTGCGCATTCACGATTTCACTATTACGATTCTAGTACTACAATTACACTACTCCGATTATACTATTACGTTCACACTTTTACGATTACGCCGATGCAATTAGTTTATTACGATGACACTATAACGATTACACTATTACCAATTTTCAACTACGATTTCACTATTACGATTACGCTATTACGATTTTAGTACTACGATTACACTGCTCCGATTATACTATTACGATTACGCTGATGCAATTATTTTATTACGTTGACACTTTAACGATTACACTATTTCCATTTTTCAATTACGATTACACTATTACTTTTTCACTAATACGAGTACTTTATTACGTTCACACTATTACGATATCACTGTTACGTTTACACTATTACAATTTAAGTATTACGATAACACTATAACGATTACACAATTCCAATTATACTATTACGATTTCACTATTACGATTTATTATTTCTATTAGTCAATTACGATTTAACTATGACGATTACACTCTTACGATTACCCTATTACGATTTCACTATTACTATTACACTATTACGACTGCACTTTTACGATTACACTTTCACGATTACACTTTTACGATTACATTGTTATGATTACAATTTTACGATAACACTCTTAAGATTACGCTATTACAATTTCACTAAAACGATTACACTTTTACGCTTAGTGTACACTTTTACGATTACACTATTACGATTCCAGTAGTACGATTACACTACTCCGATTATACTATTATTTTACACTCTTACGATAACGCTGATGCAATTATTTTATTACGTTGGCACTATAACGATTACACTATTACCAATTTTATATTACGATTACACTATAGCGTTTTCACTATTACGATTACACCATTACGATTTGAGTATTTCGATTTTAATATAACAATTACAATTGTACTATTACACTATAACGATTGCAAAATTCCGACTATACTCTTACGATTAAACTGTTACGACTACACTTTCACGACTACACTTTTACGATTACGCTGTTATGATAACACTATTTTGATTAAGATTACGCCTTCACGATTACACTATTACGATTTCACTATTATGATTAACGCATTCACGACTTTAGTATTACGTTTACACTATTACGAATACTCTATTACGACTAGACCATTACGATTTCTTAATTACGATTACGCTTTCCCGATTACACATTTACGATCACACTACTACGATATCACTATCACGACTACACTATTACGATTACATTGTTACGTTTTAGTATTACAATTTTAGTATAGCGATTACACTATAACGATAACACTAACCCGATTATATTATTACGATTACACTGTTACGATTACACTACTACGATTACGCTGTTATGACAACACTATTTTGATTAAGATTAGGCCTTCACGATTACACTATTACGGTTTCACTATTATGATTACGCATTCACGAATTTAGTATTACGTTTACACTATTACGAACAATCTTTTATGACTAGACTATTACGATTTCTCAATTACGATTACACTATTACGATTTCACTATTACGATTACACTATTACGATATCACTATCACGACTACACTAATACGATTACATTGTTACGTTTTAGTATTACAATTTTAGTATAGCGATTACACTATAACGATAACACTAACCCGATTATATTATTACGATTACACTGTTACGATTACGCTTTCACGATTACACTATTACGATTATACTATTACAATTACACTGTTACGATTACACTTTCACGATTACACTACTACGATTACGCTGTTGTGACATCGCTATTTTGATTAAGATTACGCCTTCACGACTACACAATTACGATTTCACTATTACGATTTCACTATTACGACTACACTATTAAGATTTTATTATACGATTATACGATTACGATTACACTGTCATGATTACGCTTTCACGATTGCACTTTTTGGATTAAACTGTTATGATTACACTATTTCTATTACGATTAGCCTATTATGATAACGCTTTTACGATTACAGTTTGAAGATTACACAATTACGATTTCACTATTACGACTTCACTATTACGATTACGCATTCACGATTTCACTATTACGATTACGCTATTACGATTTTAGTACTACGATTACACTGCTCCGATTATACTATTACGATTAAGCTGATGCAATTATTTTATTACGTTGACACATTAACGATTACACTATTACCATTTTTCAATTACGATAACACTATTACGTTTTACTAATACGATTACTTTATTACGTTTACACTATTACAATATCACTGTTACGTTTACACTAATTAAATTGTAGTAATACGATAACACTATAACGATTACATTATTCCAATTATGCTATTACGATTTCACTATTACGATTTATTATTTCGATTATTCAATTACGATCTAACTATGACGATTACACTCTTACGATTACGCTATTACGATTTAACTATTACTATTACACTATTACGACTGCACTTTCACGATTACACCTTCAAGATTACACTTTTACGATTACATTGTTATGATTACAATTTTACGATAACACTCTTAAGATTACGCTATTACAATTTCACTAAAACGATTACACTTTTACGCTTAGTGTACACTTTTACGATTACACTATTACGATTCCAGTACTACGATTACACTACTCCGATTATACTATTATATTACACTCTTACGATTACGCTGATGCAATTATTTTATTACGTTGACACTATAACGATTACACTATTACCAATTTTATATTACGTTTTCACTACTACGATTACACCATTACGACTTGAGTATTACGATTTTAATATAACAATTACACTTTTACGTTTAGAATATAACGCTTACACTATTCAGATTATACTATTACGATTACACTGATACGATTACGATTTTACGATTACACTTTTACGAATACGCTATTACGATTTCACAATTACACTTTCTTGATTACATAGATATGGTTACACGTTTACGATTACACTTTTAAGATTACGCTATTGCGATTTCATTAAAACGATTACACTTTTACGGTTACAATAATACAATTGTTTTATTAAGTTTACACTATTACGATTACACCATTATTATTATTAAACTATTACGATTACTCTATTACGATTATACTATTACGATTTCACTAATACGATTACACTATTACGATTACATTTTCACGAGTACGGTTTCACGATTACACTTTTACAATTACGCTTTCACGATTACACTTTAACGACTAGACTAATACGGTTTCTCAATTACGATATCAATATTACGATTAATCTATTGGGACTAGACTATTACGATTTCTCAATTATGATTACCCTATTACGATTTCACTATTACGTTTACACTAATACGACCACACTATTACGATTTTAGTATTACAATTTTAGAATAACGATGACGCTATAACGATTACACTATTCCGATTATACTATTACGAATACACTGTTATGATTACGCTTTCACGATTACACTTCTAAGACTACATGGTTATGATTGCACTTTTACGATTGCACAAAAACGATTTCACTATTACGACTTCACTATTACGATTACGCATTCACGATTTCACTATTACGATTCTAGTACTACAATTACACTACTCCGATTATACTATTACGTTCACACTTTTACGATTACGCTGATGCACTTAGTTTATTACGATGACACTATAACGATTACACTATTGCCAATTTTCAATTACGATTTCACTATTACGATTACGCTATTACGATTTTAGTACTACGATTACACTGCTCCGATTATACTATTACGATTACCCTGATGCAATAATTTTATTACGTTGACACTTTAACGATTACACTATTACCATTTTTCAATTACGATAACACTATTACGTTTTACTAATACGATTACTTTATTACGTTTACACTATTACAATATCACTCTTACGCTTACACTAATTAAATTGTAGTAATACGATAACACTATAACGATTACATTATTCCAATTATACTATTACGATTTCACTATTTCGACTTTATTATTTCGATTAATCAATTACGATTTAACTATTACGATTATACTCTTACGATTACGCTATTACGGTTTCACTATTACGATTACACTATTACGACTACACTTTCACGATTACACTTTTACGACTACACTTTTACGATTACATTGTTATGATTAAACTTTTACGATAACACTCTTAAGATTGCACTATTACGATTTCACTAAAAAGATTACACTTTTACGCTTACACTAAAACAATTGTTTTATTAAGTTTACACTATTACGATGAAACTATTACAATTGCACTATTACGATTACATAATTTCGATAACAATATTACGATTAGTCTCTTATGATTACTGATTACCTTTACATTTTCACGATCACTATTACGATTACTCTACTACCATTACTCTATTACGATTACACTATTACGATTTCAATAAAACGATTACATTAGTACAATTACATTTTTACGATTACGCTTTTACCATTACACTTTTTCGATTACGCTTACACAATTACACTTTTAAGATTACCCTGTTATGACTACAGTTTTACTATTAAACTTTTAAGATTACGCTATCACGATTTCGCAACAACGATTACACTTTTAAGATTACACTAATACAATTGCTTTACTAAGTTTACACTATTACGATTACACTATAAAACTACTACAATAGTTTTATTAAGTTTACACTATTACGACTTTTCTATTAGGATTATTTTATTTAAGCAATTACTATCACCCATTATTATTACAGTATTACGATATCACTAATAAGATTACACATTATGATGACACTATTACGATTACGCTATTTCGACTTCACTATTACGATTTTAGAATAACGATTACATTATAACGATTACACTATTCCGATTATACTATTACGATTACACTGTTACGATTACGCTTTCATGATTACACTTCTACAATTTCGTTGTCATGATTACACTATTCCGATTTTGCTATTACGGTTTAACTATCACATTACAATTTACGATTACTCTTTTACGATTTCACTATAATTATTACACTATTACGATGACACTGTTACGATTACGCTTTCCCGATTACACTTGTACGATTACACTATTACGACATCACTATTACGTTTACACTATTACGATTTTAGTATTACGATTTTAGTATAACGATTAAACTTTTACGATTACACTATAACGATTACACTATTCCGATTATACTATTACAATTACACTGTTACGATTACACTTTCACGATTACACTACTACGATTACGCTGTTATGACAACACTATTTTGATTAAGATTACGCCTTCACGATTACACTATTACGACTTCACTAATACGATTACACTCTAACGATTACACTTATACGATTACGCTCTCATGATTACACTTTTACGATTACATATTAATGATTACACTATTCCGATTATACTGCTACGATCATACTATAACGATTACACTATTACGATGACACTATTACGATTTCACTATTATGGTGACTCTATTACGATTATACTGTTACGATTACGCTTTCCTGATTACACTTTTACGATTACACTATTACGTTTACACTATTACGATTTTACTATTACGGTTTTAGTATAATGATTACACTTTTACGATTACACTTTAACGATTACACTATTCCGATTATACTATTACAATTACACTGTTACGATTACACTTTCACGATTACACTAATACGATAACACTATAACGATTACATTATTCCAATTATGCTATTACGATTTCACTATTACGATTTATTATTTCGATTATTCAATTACGATTTAACTATGACGATTACACTCTTACGATTACGCTATTACGATTTCACTATTACTATTAAACTATTACGACTGCACTTTCACGATTACACCTTCAAGATTACACTTTTACGATTACATTGTTATGATTACAATTTTACGATAACACTCTTAAGATTACGCTATTACAATTTCACTAAAACGATTACACTTTTACGCTTAGTGTACACTTTTACGATTACACTATTACGATTCCAGTACTACGATTACACTACTCCGATTACACTATTATATTACACTCTTACGATTACGCTGATGCAATTATTTTATTACGTTGACACTACAACGATTACACTATTACCAATTTTATATTACGATTACACTATAACGTTTTCACTACTACGATTACACCATTACGATTTGAGTATTACGATTTTAATATAACAATTACAATTGTACTATTACACTATAACGATTACACTATTCCGATTATACTATTACAATTACACTGTTACTACCACACTTTCACGATTACACTACCACGATTATGCTGTTATGTTAACATTATTTTGATTAAGATTACGCATTCACAATTTAAGTATTACGTTTACGCTATGACGATTAATCTATTATGACTAGACTATTACGATTTCTCAATTACGATTACACTATTACGATTTCACTATTACGATTACACTATTACGATTTTACTATTATGATTACACTATTACGCTTATACTGTTACGATTACGCTTTCACGATTACACTTTTACGGTTACACTATTACGTTTACACTATTACGATTTTACTATTACGATTTTAGTATAATGATTACACATTTACGATTACACTATTCCGATTATACTATTACTATTACACTGTTACGATTACACTTTCACGATTACACTACTACGATTACGCTGTTGTGATATCGCTATTTTTATTAAGATTACGCCTTCACGATTACACAATTACGATTACGCTATTATGATTACGCATTCACGATTTTAGTATTACTTTTACACTATTACGATTAATCTATTACGACTTCACTATTACGATTACGCATTCACGATTTCACTATTACGTTTACACTATTACGATTAATCTATTATGATTAGACTATTACGATTTCACTATCACGACTTCACTATTACGACTACACTTTCACGATTACATTGTTATGATTACACCTTTACGATAACACTCTTAAGATTACGCTATTACGATTTCACTAAAACGATTACTCTTTTACGCTTACACTTAAACAATTGTTCTATTAAGTTTACACTATTATGATGAAACTATTACGATTACACTATGACGATATAACTATTACGATTACACCATTACGATTTTAGTATTACGATTTTAATATCACGATTACACTTCTACGTTTACAATATAACGATTACATTATTCAGATTATACTACTACGATTACACTGATACGATTACGATTTTACGATTACACTTTTACGAATACGCTGTTATGAGTACACTATTTTGATGACGATTACGCTATTATGATAACGCTTTTACGATTACAGTTTTTCGATTACAATTTTACGATAACACAATTACGATTTCACTATTATGATTTCACTATTACGATTACGCATTCACGATTTCACTATTACGATTACACTATTACGAATACGCTATTACGATTTCACAATTACACTTTCTTGATTACATAGATATGGTTACACGTTTACGATTACACTTTTAAGATTACGCTATTGCGATTTCATTAAAACGATTACACTTTTACGGTTACAATAATACAATTGTTTTATTAAGTTTACACTATTACGATTACACCATTATTATTATTAAACTATTACGATTACTCTATTACGATTATACTATTACGATTTCACTAATACGATTACACTATTACGATTACATTTTCACGATTACGGTTTCACGATTACGCTTTTACAATTACGCTTTCACGATTACACTTTAACGACTAGACTAATACGGTTTCTCAATTACGATATCACTATTACGATTAATCTATTGGGACTAGACTATTACGAATTCTCAATTATGATTACCCTATTACGATTTCACTATTACGTTTACACTATTACGACCACACTATTACGAGTTTAGTATTACAATTTTAGAATAACGATGACGCTATAACGATTACACTATTCCGATTATACTATTACGAATACACTGTTATGATTACGCTTTCAGGATTACACTTATAAGACTACATGGTTATGATTGCACTTTTACGATTACACAATAACGATTTCACTATTACGACTTCACTATTACGATTACGCATTCACGATTTCACTATTACGATTCTAGTACTACAATTACACTACTCCGATTATACTATTACGTTCACACTTTTACGATTACGCCGATGCAATTAGTTTATTACGATGACACTATAACGATTACACTATTACCAATTTTCAATTACGATTACACTATTACGTTTTCACTAATACGAGTACTTTATTACGTTCACACTATTACGATATCACTGTTACGTTTACACTATTACAATTTTAGTACTACGATAACACTATAACGATTACACTATTCCAATTATACTATTACGATTTCACTATTACGATTTATTATTTCTATTAGTCAATTACGATTTAACTATGACGATTACACTCTTACGATTACCCTATTACGATTTCACTATTACTATTACACTATTACGACTGCACTTTCACGATTACACTTTCACGATTACACTTTTACGATTACATTGTTATGATTACAATTTTACGATAACACTCTTAAGATTACGCTATTACAATTTCACTAAAACGATTACACTTTAACGCTTAGTGTACACTTTTACGATTACACTATTACGATTCCAGTAGTACGATTACACTACTCCGATTATACAATTATTTTACACTCTTACGATAACGCTGATGCAAATATTTTATTACGTTGGCACTATAACGATTACACTATTACCAATTTTATATTACGATTACACTATTACGTTTTCACTATTACGATTGCACCATTACGATTTGAGTATTACGATTTTAATATAACAATTACAATTGTACTATTACACTATAACGATTGCAAAATTCCGACTATACTCTTACGATTACACTGTTACGACTACACTTTCACGACTACACTTTTACGATTACGCTGTTATGATAACACTATTTTGATTAAGATTACGCCTTCACGATTACACTATTACGATTTCACTATTATGATTAACGCATTCACGACTTTAGTATTACGTTTACACTATTACGAATAGCCTATAACGACTAGACCATTACGATTTCTTAATTACGATTACGCTTTCCCGATTACACATTTACGATCACACTACTACGATATCACTCATTCGATCATTTTATTACGTTTACACTATAACGATTACTCTATTACGATTACGCTATTACGATTACACTATTACGATCACGCTATTACGATTTCACTATTATTATTACACTGTTACGATTACACTGTTATGATTACGCTTTCCCGATTACACTTTTACGAGTACACTTTTACGATTTAAGTATTACGATTTTAGTATAACGATTACACTTTTACGATTACACTATAACGATTACAATATTCCGATTATACTATTACAATTACACTGTTACGACTACACTACTACGATTACGCTGTTATGACAACACTATTTTGATTAAGACTAAGTCTTCACGATTACACTATTACGGTTTCACTATTATGATTACGCATTCACGAATTTAGTATTACGTTTACACTATTACGATCAATCTTTTATGACTAGACTATTACGATTTCTCAATTACGATTACACTATTACGATTTCACTATTACGATTACACTATTACGATATCACTATCACGACTACACTATAACGATTACATTGTTACGTTTTAGTATTACAATCTTAGTATAGCGATTACACTATAACGATAACACTAACTCGATCATATTATTACGATTACACTGTTACGGTTACGCTTTCACGATTACACTTTTACAATTACATTGTTATGATTACACTATTCCGATTTTGCTATTACGGTTTCATTATCATATTAAACTTTTACGATTACTCTTTTACGATTACACTACTATGATTTCACTATTAGATTTTCACTTATACGATTACACTATAACGATTACACTTATACAATTACGCTTTCATGATTACACTTTTACGATTACATATTAATGATTACACTATTCCGATTATACTATTACGATTACACTATTACTATTAGGCTTTTATGATAACGTTTTTACGATTACGGTTTTCCGATTACACTCTTATGATTACATTATTTCGATTATACTGTTACGATTACACTATAACGATTACACTATTACGATGACACTATTACGATTTCACTATTATGGTGACACTATTACGATTATACTGTTACGATTACGCTTTCCTGATTACACTTTTACGATTACACTATTACGTTTACACTATTACGATTTTACTATTACGATTTTAGTATAATGATTACACTTTTACGATTACACTTTAACGATTACACTATTCCGATTATACTATTACAATTACACTGTTACGATTACACTTTCACGATTACACTACTACGATTAAGCTGTTGTGACATCGCTATTTTGATGACGATTACGCTATTATGATAACGCTTTTACGATTACAGTTTTTCGATTACAATTTTACGATAACACAATTACGATTTCACTATTATGATTTCACTATTACGATTACGCATTCACGATTTCACTATTACGATTACACTATTACGAATACGCTATTACGATTTCACAATTGCACTTTTTCGATTACATAGTTATGGTTACACGTTTACGATTACACTTTTAAGATTACGCTATTGCGATTTCATTAAAACGATTACACTTTTACGATTACAATAATACAATTGTCTTATTAAGTTTACACTATTACGATTACACTATTATTATTATTAAACTATTACGATTACTCTATTACGATTATACTATTACGATTTCACTAATACGATTACACTATTACGATTACATTTTCACGATTACGGTTTCACGATTACGCTTTTACAATTACGCTTTCACGATTACACTTTAACGACTAGAATAATACGATTTCTCAATTACGATATCACTATTACGATTAATCTATTGGGACTAGACTATTACGATTTCTCAATTATGATTACCCTATTACGATTTCACTATTACGTTTACACTATTACGACCACACTATTACGATTTTAGTATTACAATTTTAGAATAACGATGACGCTATAACGATTACACTATTCCGATTATACTATTACGAATACACTGTTATGATTACGCTTTCACGATTACACTTTTAAGACTACATGGTTATGATTGCACTTTTACGATTACACAATAACGATTTCACTATTACGACTTCACTATTACGATTACGCATTCACGATTTCACTATTACGATTCTAGTACTACAATTACACTACTCCGATTATACTATTACGTTCACACTTTTACGATTACGCTGATGCAATTAGTTTATTACGATGACACTATAACGATTACACTATTACCAATTTTCAATTACGATAACACTATTACGTTTTACTAATACGATTACTTTATTACGTTTACACTATTACAATATCACTCTTATGTTTACACTATTAAAATTGTAGTAATACGATAACACTATAACGATTACATTATTCCAATTATACTACACTACACGACTACACTTTTACGATTACATTGTTATGATTACACTTTTACGATAACACTCTTAAGATTACGCTATTACGATTTCACTAAAAAGATTACACTTTTACGCTTACACTAAAACAATTGTTTTATTAAGTTTACACTATTACGATGAAACTATTACAATTGCACTATTACGATTACATAATTTCGATAACAATATTACGATTAGTCTCTTATGATTACTGATTACCTTTACATTTTCACGATCACTATTACGATTACTCTACTACCATTACTCTATGACGATTACACAATTACGATTTCAATAATACGATTACATTAGTACAATTACATTTTTACGATTACGCTTTCACCATTACACTTTTTCGATTACGCTTACACAATTACACTTTTAAGATTACCCTGTTATGACTACAGTTTTACTATTACACTTTTAAGATTACGCTATCACGATTTCACAACAAAGATTACACTTTTAAGATTACACTAATACAATTGCTTTACTAAGTTTACACTATTACGATTACACTATAACACTACTACAATAGTTTTATTAAGTTTACACTATTACGACTTTTCTATTAGGATTATTTTATTTAAGCAATTACTATTACCCATTATTATTACAGTATTACGATATCACTAATAGGATTACACATTATGATGACACTATTACGATTACGCTATTACGACTTCACTATTACGATTTTAGAATAACGATTACATTATAACGATTACACTATTCCGATTATACTATTACGATTACACTGTTACGATTACGCTTTCATGATTACTTTTTTACAATTTCATTGTCATGATTACACTATTCCGATTTTGCTATTACGGTTTAACTATCACAATACAATTTACGGTTACTCTTTTACGATTTCACTATAATTATTACACTATTACGATGACACTGTTACGATTACGCTTTCCCGATTACACTTGTACGATTACACTATTACGACATCACTATTACGTTTACACTATTACGATTTTAGTATAACGATTACACTTTTACGATTACACTATAACGATTACACTACTACGATTACGCTGTTATGACAACACTATTTTGATTAAGATTACGCCTTCACGATTACACTATTACGACTTCACTAATACGATTACACTCTAACGATTACACTTATACGATTACGCTCTCATTATTACACTTTTACGATTACATATTAATGATTGCACTATTCCGATTATACTGTTACGATCACACTATAACGTTTACACTATTACGATGACACTATTACGATTTCACTATTATGGTGACTCTATTACGATTATACTGTTACGATTACGCTTTCCTGATTACACTTTTACGATTACACTATTACGTTTACACTATTACGATTTTACTATTACGATTTTAGTATAATGATTACACTTTTACGATTACACTTTAACGATTACACTATTCCGATTATACTATTACAATTACACTGTTACGATTACACTTTCACGATTACGCTAATACGATAACACTATAACGATTACATTATTCCAATTATGCTATTACGATTTATTATTTCGATTATTCAATTACGATTTAACTATGACGATTACACTCTTACGATTACGCTATTACGATTTCACTATTACTATTACACTATTACGACTGCACTTTCACGATGACACCTTCAAGATTACACTTTTACGATTACATTGTTATGATTACAATTTTACGATAACACTCTTAAGATTACTCTATTACAATTTCACTAAAACGATTACTCTTTTACGCTTACTGTACACTTTTACGATTACACTATCACGATTCCAGTACTACGATTACACTACTCCGATTACACTATTATATTACACTCTTACGATTACGCTGATGCAATTATTTTATTACGTTGACACTATAACGATTACACTATTACCAATTTTATATTACGATTACACTATTACGTTTTCACTACTACGATTACAACATTACGATTTGAGTATTACGATTTTAATATAACAATTACAATTGTACTATTACACTCTAACAATTACACTATTCCGATTATACTATTACAATTACACTGTTACTATCACACTTTCACTATTACACTACCACGATTACGCTGTTATGATAACATTATTTTGATTAAGATTACGCATTCACAATGTAAGTATTACGTTTACGCCAAGACGATTAATCTATTATGACTAGACTATTACGATTTCTCAATTACGATTACACTATTACGATTTCACTATTACGATTACACTATTACGATTTTACTATTATGATTACACTATTACGCTTATACTGTTACGATTACGCTTTCACGATTACACTTTTACGGTTACACTATTACGTTTACACTATTACGATTTTACTATTACGATTTTAGTATAATGATTACACATTTACGATTACACTATTCCGATTATACTATTACTATTACACTGTTACGATTACACTTTCACGATTACACTACTACGATTACGCTGTTGTGATATCGCTATTTTTATTAAGATTACGCCTTCACGATTACACAATTACGATTACGCTATTATGATTACGCATTCACGATTTCACTATTACGTTTACACTATTACGATTAATCTATTATGATTAGACTATTACGATTTCACTATCGCGACTTCACTATTACGATTACGCATTCACGATTTCACTATTACGTTTACACTATTACGATTAATCTATTATGACTAGACTATTACGATTGCACTATTACGACTACACTTTCACGATTACATTGTTATGATTACACTTTTACGATAACACTCTTAAGATTACGCTATTACGATTTCACTAAAACGATTACTCTTTTACGCTTACACTTAAACAATTGTTCTATTAAGTTTACACTATTACGATGAAACTATTACGATTACACTATTACGATTTTACTATTATGATTACATTATTACGAATTTAGTATTACGATTTTAATATAACGATTACACTTTTACGTTTACAATATAACGATTACACTATTCAGATTATACTATTACGATTACACTGATACGATTACGATTTTACGATTACACTTTTACGAATACGCTGTTATGAGTAAACTATTTTGATGACGACTACGCTATTATGATAACGCTTTTACGATTACAGTTTTTCGATTACAATTTTACGATAACACAATTACGATTTCACTATTATGATTTCACTATTACGATTACGCATTCACGATTTCACTATTACGATTACACTATTACGAATACGCTATTACGATTTCACAATTACACTTTTTCGATTACATAGTTATAGTTACACGTTTACGATTACACTTTTAAGATTACGCTATTGCGATTTCATTAAAACGATAACACTTTTACGGTTACAATAATACAATTGTTTTATTAAGTTTACACTATTACGATTACACCATTATTATTATTAAACTATTACGATTACTCTATTACGATTATTCTATTACGATTTCACTAATACGATTACACTATTACGATTACATTTTCACGATTACGGTTTCACGATTACATTTTTACAATTACGCTTTCACGATTACACTTTAACGACTAGACTAATACGGTTTCTCAATTACGATATCACTATTACGATTAATCTATTGGGACTAGACTATTACGATTTCTCAGTTATGATTACACTATTACGATTTTAGTATTACAATTTTAGAATAACGATGACGCTATAACGATTACACTATTCCGATTATACTATTACGAATACACTGTTATGATTACGCTTTCACGATTACACTTTTAAGACTACATGGTTATGATTGCACTTTTACGATTACACAATAACGATTTCACTATTACGACTTCACTATTACGATTACGCATTCACGATTTCACTATTACGATTCTAGTACTACAATTACACTACTCCGATTATACTATTACGTTCACACTTTTACGATTACGCTGATGCAATTAGTTTATTACGATGACACTATAACGATTACACTATTACCAATTTTCAATTACGATCACACTATTACGTTTTCACTAATACGAGTACTTTATTACGTTCACACTATTACGATATCACTGTTACGTTTACACTATTACAATTTTAGTACTACGATAACACTATAACGATTACACTATTCCAATTATACTATTACGATTTCACTATTACGATTTATTATTTCTATTAGTCAATTACGATTTAACTATGACGATTACACTCTTACGATTACCCTATTACGATTTCACTATTACTATTACACTATTACGACTGCACTTTCACGATTACACTTTCACGATTACACTTTTACGATTACATTGTTATGATTACAATTTTACGATAACACTCTTAAGATTACGCTATTACAATTTCACTAAAACGATTACACTTTTACGCTTAGTGTACACTTTTACGATTACACTATTACGATTCCAGTAGAACGATTACACTACTCCGATTATACTATTATTTTACACTTTTACGATAACGCTGATGCAATTATTTTATTACGTTGGCACTATAACGATTACACTATTACCAATTTTATATTACGATTACACTATTACGTTTTCACTATTACGATTACACCATTACGATTTGAGTATTACGATTTTAATATAACAATTACAATTGTACTATTATACTATAATGATTGCAAAATTCCGACTATACTCTTACGATTACACTGTTACGACTACACTTTCACGACTACACTTTTACGATTACGCTGTTATGATAACAATATTTTGATTAAGATTACGCCTTCACGATTACACTATTACGATTTCACTATTATGATTCACGCATTCACGACTTTAGTATTACGTTTACACTATTACGAATACTCTATTACGACTAGACCATTACGATTTCTTAATTACGATTACGCTTTCCCGATTACACATTTACGATCACACTACTACGATATCACTCATTCGATCATTTTATTACGTTTACACTATAACGATTACTCTATTACGATTACGCTATTACGATTACACTATTACGATCACGCTATTACGATTTCACTGTTATTATTACACTATTACGATTACACTGTTACGATTACGCTTTCCCGACTACACTTTAACGAGTACACTTTTACGATTTAAGTATTACGATTTTAGTATAACGATTACACTTTTACGATTACACTGTAACGATTACAATATTCCGATTATACTATTACAATTACACTGTTACGATTACACTACTACGATTAAGCTGTTATGACAACACTATTTTGATTAAGATTAAGTCTTCACGATTACACTATTACGGTTTCACTATTATGATTACGCATTCACCAATTTAGTTTTACGTTTACACTATTACGATCAATCTTTTATGACTAGACTATTACGATTTCTCAATTACGATTACACTATTACGATTTCACTATTACGATTACACTATTACGATATCACTATCACGACTACACTATTACGATTACATTGTTACGTTTTAGTATTACAATTTTAGTATAGCGATTACACTATAACGATAACACTAACCCGATTATATTATTACGATTACACTGTTACGATTACGCTTTAACGATTACACTTTTACAATTACATTGTTATGATTACACTATTCCGATTTTGCTATTACGGTTTCATTATCATATTAAACTTTTACGATTACTCTTTTACGATTACACTACTACGATTTCACTATTAGATTTTCACTTATACGATTATACTATAACGATTACACTTATACAATTACGCTTTCATGATTACACTTTTACGATTACATATTAATGATTACACTATTCCGATTATACTATTACGATTACACTATTACTATTAGGCTTTTATGATAACGTTTTTACGATTACGGTTTTCCGATTACACTCTTATGATTACATTATTTCGATTATACTGTTACGATCACACTATAACGATTACACTATTACGATGACACTATTACGATTTCACTATTATGGTGACACTATTACGATTATACTGTTACGATTACGCTTTCCTGATTACACTTTTTCGATTACACTATTACGTTTACACAATTACGATTTTACTATTACGATTTTAGTATAATGATTACACTTTTACGATTACACTTTAACGATTACACTATTCCGATTATACTATTACAATTACACTGTTACGATTACACTTTCACGATTACACTACTACAATTACGCTGTTGTGACATCGCTATTTTGATTAAGATTACGCCTTCACGATTACACAATTGCGATTTGACTATTATGATTACGCATTCACAATTTAAGTATTACGTTTACACCATTAGGATTACTCTATTATGACTAGACAATTACGATTTCGCAATTGCGATTACACTATTACGATTTCACTATTACGATTACACTATTACGACTACACTATTAAGATTTTAGTATTACAATTTTAGTATAACGATTACACTATAACGATAACACTATTCCGATTATACTATTACGATTACACTGTTACGATTACGCTTTCACGATTACAGTTTAACGACTAAACTGTTATGATTACACTATTTCTATTACGATTGGCCTATTATGATAACGCTTTTACGATTACAATTTGAAGAATACACAATTACGATTTCACTATTATGACTTCACTATTACGATTACGCATTCACGATTTCACTATTACGATTACGCTATTATGATTTTAGTACTACGATTACACTGCTCCGATTATACTATTACGATTACACTTTTACGATTACGCTGATGCAATTATTTTATTACGTTGACACTTTAACGGTTACACTATTACCATTTTTCAATTACGATAACACTATTACGTTTTACTAATACGATTACTTTATTGCGTTTACACTATTACAATATCACTGTTACGTTTACACTATTAAAATTGTAGTAATACGATAACACTATAACGATTAAATTATTCCAATTATGCTATTATGATTTCACTATTACGATTTATTATTTCGATTACTCAATTACGATTTAACTATGACGATTACACTCTTACGATTACGCTATTACGATTTAACTATTACTATTACACTATTACGACTGCACTTTCACGATTACACCTTCAAGATTACACTTTTACGATTACATTGTTATGATTACAATTTTACGATAACACTCTTAAGATTACGCTATTACATTTTCACTAAAACGATAACACTTTTACTTTTTTTTTATTACGATTACACTATTACGTTTTCACTACTACGATTACACCATTACGATTTGAGTATTACGATTTTAATATAACAATTACAATTGTACTATTACACTATAACGATAGCAAAATTCCGACTATACTCTTACGATTACACTGTTACGCATACACTTTCACGATTACACTTTTACGATAACGCTGTTATGATAACACTATTTTGATTAAGATTACGCCTTCACGATTACACTATTACGATTTCGCTAATATGATTACGCATTTACGATATCACTATTACGATTACGCTATTACGATTTTAGTACTACAATTACACTGCTCCGTTTATACTATTACGATTACACTTTTATGGTTATGCTGATGCAATTATTTTATTACGTTGACAGTATAACGATTACACTATTACCATTTTTCAATTACGATAACACTATTACGTTTTACTACTTTATTACGTTTACACTATTACAATATCACAGTTACGTTTACACTATTAAAATTGTAGTAATACGATAACACTATAACGATTACATTATTCCAATTATACTATTACGATTTCACTATTTCGACTTTATTATTTCGATTAATCAATTACGATTTAACTATTACTCTTATACTCTTACGATTACGCTATTACGGTTTCACTATTACGATTACACTGTTACGACTACACTTTCACGATTACACTTTTACGATTACACTTTTACGATTACATTGTTATGTTTACACTTTTAAGATAACACTCTTAATATAACGCTATTACGATTTCACTTAATGATTACACTTTTACGCTTACACTAAAACAATTGTTTTATTAAGTTTACACTATTACGATGAAACTACTACAATTGCACTATTACGATTACATAATTTCGATAACAATATTACGATTACTCTCTTATGATTACTGATTACCTTTACATTTTCACAATCACTAATACGATTACTCTACTACCATTACTCTATTACGATTACACTATTACGATTTCAATAATACGATTACATTAGTACAATTACATTTTTACGATTACGCTTTCACGATTACAATTCGCTTACACAATTACATTTTTAAGATTACCCTGTTCTGACTACAGTTTTACTACTACACTTTTAAAATTACGCTATCACGATTTCACTACAACGATTACACTTTTAATATTACACTAATACAATTGTTTTACTAAGTTTACACTATTACGATTACACTATAACACTACTACAATAGTTTTATTAAGTTTACACTATTACGACTTTTCTATTAAGATTATTTTATTTAAACAATTACTATTACCCATTATTATTACAGTATTACGATATCACTAATAAGATTACACATTATGATGACACTATTACGATTACGCTATTACGACTTCACTATTACGATTTTAGAATAACGATTACATTATAACGATTACACTATTCCGATTATACTATTACGATTACACTGTTACGATTACGCTTTCATGATTACACTTTTACAATTTCATTGTCATGATTACACTATTCCGATTTTGCTATTACGGTTTAACTATCACATCACAATTTACGATTACTCTTTTACGATTTCACTATAATTATTACACTATTACGATGACACTGTTACGATTACGCTTTCCCGATTACACTTGCACGATTACACTATTACGACATCACTATTACGTTTACACTATTACGATTTTAGTATTACGATTTTAGTATAACGATTACACTTTTACGATTACACTATAACGATTACACTATTCCGATTATACTATTACAATTACACTGTTACGATTACACTTTCACGATTACACTACTACGATTACGCTGTTATGACAACACTATTTTGATTAAGATTACGCCTTCACGATTACACTATTACGACTTCACTAATACGATTACACTCTAACGATTACATTTATACGATTACGCACTCATGATTACACTTTTACGATTACATATTAATGATTACACTATTCCGATTATACTGTTACGATCACACTATAACGATTACACTATTACGATGACACTATTACGATTTCACTATTATGGTGACTCTATTACGATTATACTGTTACGATTACGCTTTCCTGATTACACTTTTACGATTACACTATAACGTTTACACTATTACGATTTTACTATTACGATTTTAGTATAATGATTACACTTTTACGATTACACTTTAACGATTACACTATTCCGATTATACTATTACAATTACACTGTTACGATTACACTTTCACGATTACACTAATACGATAACACTATAACGATTACATTATTCCAATTATACTATTACGATTTCACTATTACGATTTATTATTTCGATTATTCAATTACGATTTAACTATGACGATTACACTCTTACGATTACGCTATTACGATTTCACTATTACTATTACACTATTACGACTGCACTTTCACGATTACACCTTCAAGATTACACTTTTACGATTACATTGTTATGATTACAATTTTACGATAACACTCTTAAGATTACGCTATTACAATTTCACTAAAACGATTACACTTTTACGCTTAGTGTACACTTTTACGATTACACTATTACGATTCCAGTACTACGATTACACTACTCCGATTGCACTATTATATTACACTCTTACGATTACGCTGATGCAATTATTTTATTACGTTGACACTATAACGATTACAATATAACCAATTTTATATTACGATTACACTATTACGTTTTCACTACTACGATTACACCATTACGATTTTAATATAACAATTACAATTGTACTATTACACTCTAACGATTACACTATTCCGATTATACTATTACAATTACACTGTTACTATCACACTTTCACGATTACACTACCACGGTTACGCTGTTATGATAACATTATTTTGATTAAGATTACGCATTCACAATTTAAGTATTACGTTTACGCTATGACGATTAATCTATTATGACTAGACTATTACGATTTCTCAATTACGATTACACTATTACGATTTCACTATTACGATTACACTATTACGATTTTACTATTATGATCACACTATTACGCTTATACTGTTACGATTACGCTTTCACGATTTCATTTTTACGGTTACACTAGTACGTTTACACTATTACGATTTTACTATTACGATTTTGGTATAATGATTATACTGTTACGATTACGCTTTCACGATTACGCTTTCACGATTTCACTATTACGATTACACTATTACGAATATGCTATTACGATTTCAAAATTACACTTTTTCGATTACATAGTTATGGTTACACGTTTACGATTACACTTTTAAGATTACGCTATTGCGATTTCATTAAAACGATTACACTTTTACGGTTACAATAATACAATTGTTTCATTAAGTTTACACTATTACGATTACACTATTATTATTATTAAACTATTACGATTACTCTATTACGATTATACTATTACGATTTCACTAATATGATTACACTATTACGATTACATTTTCACGATTACGGTTTCACGATTACGCTTTTACAATTACGCTTTCACGATTACACTTTTACGACTAGACTAATACGGTTTCTCAATTACGATTTCATTATTACGATATCACTATTACGATTAATCTATTAGGACTAGAGTATTACTATTTCTCAATTATGATTACCCTATTACGATTTCACTATTACTTTTACACTATTACGACCACACTATTACGATTTTAGTATTACAATTTTAGAATAACGATTACACTATAACGATTACAATATTTCGATTATACTATTACGAATACACTGTTATTACGCTTTCACGATTACACTTTTAAGACTACATGGTTATGATTGCACTTTTACGATTACACAATAACGATTTCATTATTACGACTTCACTATTACGATTACGCATTCACGATTTCACTATTACGATTCTAGTACTACAATTACACTACTCCGATTATACTATTACGTTCACACTTTTACGATTACGCTGATGCAATTAGTTTATTACGATGACACTATAACGATTACACTATTACCAATTTTCAATTACGATTACACTATTACGTTTTCACTAATACGAGTACTTTATTACGTTTACACTATTACGATATCACTGTTACGTTTACACTATTAAAATTGTAGTAATACGATAACACTATAACGATTAAATTATTCCAATTATGCTATTATGATTTCACTATTACGATTTATTATTTCGATTACTCAATTACGATTTAACTATGACGATTACACTCTTACGATTACGCTATTACGATTTAACTATTACTATTACACTATTACGACTGCACTTTCACGATTACACCTTCAAGACTACACTTTTACGATTACATTGTTATGATTACAATTTTACGATAACACTCTTAAGATTACGCTATTACAATTTCACTAAAACGATAACACTTTTACGATTACACTATTACGATTCCAGTACTACGATTACACTACTCCGATTATACTATTATATTACACAATTACGATTACGCTGATGTAATTATTTTATTACGTTGACACTATAACGATTACACTATTACCAATTTTATATTACGATTACACTATTACGTTTTCACTACTACGATTACACCATTACGACTTGAGTATTACGATTTTAATATAACAATTACACTTTTACGTTTAGAATATAACGATTACACTATTCAGATTATACTATTACGATTACACTGATACGATTACGATTTTACGATTACACTTTTACGAATACGCTGTTATGAGTACACTATTTTGATGACGATTACTCTATTATGATAACGCTTTTACGATTACAGTTTTTCGATTACAAGTTTACGATAACACAATTACGAATTCACTGTTATGATTTCACTATTACGATTACGCATTCACGATTTCACTATTACGATTACACTATTACGAATACGCTATTATGATTTCACAATTACACTTTTTCGATTACATAGTTATGGTTACACGTTTACGATTACACTTTTAAGATTACGCTATTGCGATTTCATTAAAACGATTACACTTTTACGGTTACAATAATACAATTTTTTTATTAAGTTTATACTATTACGATTACACTATTATTATTATTAAACTATTACGATTACTCTATTACGATTATACTATTACGATTTCACTAATACGATTACACTATTACGATTAAATTTTCACGATTACGGTTTCACGATTACGCTTTTACAATTACGCTTTCACGATTACACTTTAACGACTAGACTAATACGGTTTCTCAATTACGATATCACTATTACGATTAATCTATTGGGACTAGACTATTACGATTTCTCAATTATGATTACCCTATTACGATTTCACTATTACGTTTACACTATTACGACCACACTATGACGATTTTAGTATTACAATTTTAGAGTAACGATGACGCTATAACGATTACACTATTCCGATTATACTATTACGAATACACTGTTATGATTACGCTTTCACGATTACACTTTTAAGACTACATGGTTATGATTGCTTTTTTACGATTACACAATAACGATTTCACTATTACGACTTCACTATTACGATTACACCATTACGATTTGAGTATTACGATTGTAATATAACAATTACAATTGTACTATTACACTATAACGATTGCAAAATTCCGACTATACTCTAACGATTACACTGTTACGACTACACTTTCACGACTACACTTTTACGATTACGCTGTTATGATAACACTATTTTGATTAAGATTACGCCTTCACGATTACACTATTACGATTTCACTATTATGATTCACGCATTCACGACTTTAGTATTACGTTTACACTATTACGAATACTCTATTACGACTAGGCCATTACGATTTCTTAATTACGATTACGCTTTCCCGATTACACATTTACGATCACACTACTACGATATCACTCATTCGATCATTTTGTTACGTTTACACTATAACGATTACGCTATTACGATTACACTATTGCGATCACGCTATTACGATTTCACTATTATTATTACACTATTACGATTACACTGTTACGATTACGCTTTCCCGATTACACTTTTACGAGTACACTTTTACGATTTAAGTATTACGATTTTAGTATAACGATTACACTTTTACGATTACACTATAACGATTACAATATTCCGATTATACTATTACAATTACACTGTTACGATTACACTACTACGATTACGCTGTTATGACAACACTATTTTGATTAAGATTAGGCCTTCACGATTACACTATTACGGTTTCACTATTATGATTACGCATTCACGAATTTAGTATTACGTTTACACTCTTACGATCAATCTTTTATGACTAGACTATTACGATTTCTCAATTACGATTACACTATTACGATTTCACTATTACGATTACACTATTACGATATCACTATCACGACTACACTATTACGATTACATTGTTACGTTTTAGTATTACAATTTTAGTAAAGCGATTACACTATAACGATAACACTAACCCGATTATATTATTACGATTACACTGTTACGATTACGCTTTCACGATTACACTTTTACAATTACATTGTTATGATTACACTATTCCGATTTTGCTATTACGGTTTCATTATCATATTAAACTTTTACGATTACTCTTTTACGATTACACTCTTATGATTACATCATTTCGATTATACTGTTACGATTACACTATAACGTTTACACTATTACGATGACACTATTAAGATTTCACTTTTATGATTACACTATTACGATTATACTGTTACGATTACGCACTCATGATTACACTTTTACGATTACATATTAATGATTACACTATTCCGATTATACTGTTACGATCACACTATAACGATTACACTATTACGATGACACTATTACGATTTCACTATTATGGTGACTCTATTACGATTATACTGTTACGATTACGCTTTCCTGATTACACTTTTACGATTACACTATTACGTTTACACTATTACGATTTTACTATTACGATTTTAGTATAATGATTACGCTTTTACGATTACACTTTAACGATTACACTATTCCGATTATACTATTACAATTACACTGTTACGATTACACTTTCACGATTACACTAATAAGATAACACTATAACGATTACATTATTCCATTTATGCTATTACGATTTCACTATTACGATTTATTATTTCGATTATTCAATTACGATTTAACTATGACGATTACACTCTTTCGATTACACTATTACGATTTCACTATTACTATTACACTATTACGACTGCACTTTCACGATTACACCTTCAAGACTACACTTTTACGATTACATTGTTATGATTACAATTTTACGATACCACTCTTAAGATTACGCTATTACAATTTCACTAAAACGATTACAGCTTTACGCTTAGTGTACACTTTTACGATTACACTATTACGATTCCAGTACTACGATTACACTACTCCGATTGCACTATTATATTACACTCTTACGATTACGCTGATGCAATTATTTTATTACGTTGACACTATAACGATTACACTATTACCAATTTTATATTACGACTACACTATAACGTTTTCACTACTACGATTACACCATTACGATTTGAGTATTACGATTTTAATATAACAATTACAATTGTACTATTACACTCTAACGATTACACTATTCCGATTATACTATTACAATTACACTGTTACTATCACACTTTCACGATTACACTACCACGATTACGCTGTTATGATAACACTATTTTGATAAAGATTACGCATTCACAATTTAAGTATTACGTTTACGCTATGACGATTAATCTATTATAACTAGACTATTACGATTTCTCAATTACTATTACACTATTACGATTTCACTATTACGATTACACTATTACGATTTTACTATTATGATTACACTATTACGCTTATACTGTTACGATTACGCTTTCACGATTACACTTTTACGGTTATACTATTACGTTTACACTATTACGATTTTACTATTACGATTTTAGTATAATGATTACACATTTACGATTACACTATTCCGATTATACTATTACTATTACACTGTTACGATTACACTTTCACGATTACACTACTACGATTACGCTGTTGTGATATCGCTATTTTTATTAAGATTACGCCTTCACAATTACACAATTACGATTACACTATTATGATTACGCATTCACGATTTTAGTATTACGTTTACACTATTACGATTAGTCTATTACGACTTCACTATTACGATTACGCATTCACGATTTCACTATTACGTTTACACTATTACGATTAATCTATTATGATTAGACTACTACGAATTCACTATCACGACTTCACTATTACGATTACGCATTCACGATTTCACTATTACGTTTACACTATTACGATTAATCTATTATGACTAGACTATTACGATTGCACTATTACGACTACACTTTCACGATTACATTATTATGATTACACCTTTACGATAACATTCTTAAGATTACGCTATTACGATTCACTAAAACGATTACTCTTTTACGCTTACACTTAAACAATTGTTCTATTAAGTTTACACTATTACGATTTTAATATAACGATTACACTTTTACGTTTACAATATAACGATTACACTATTCAGATTATACTATTACGATTACACTGATACGATTACGATTTTACGATTACACTTTTACGATTACGCTGTTATGAGTACACTATTTTGATGACGATTACTCTATTATGATAACGCTTTTACGATTACAGTTTTACGATTACAATTTTACGATAACACAATTACGATTTCACTATTATGATTTCACTATTACGATTACGCATTCACGATTTCACTATTACGATTACACTATTACGAATATGCTATTACGATTTCAAAATTACACTTTTTCGATTACATAGTTATGGTTACACGTTTACGATTACACTTTTAAGATTACGCTATTGCGATTTCATTAAAACGATTACACTTTTACGGTTACAATAATACAATTGTTTTATTAAGTTTACACTATTACGATTACACTATTATTATTATTAAACTATTACGATTACTCTATTACGATTATACTATTACGATTTCACTAATATGATTACACTATTACGATTACATTTTCACGATTACGGTTTCACGATTACGCTTTTACAATTACGCTTTCACGATTACACTTTTACGACTAGACTAATACGGTTTCTCAATTACGATTACATTATTACGATATCACTATTACGATTAATCTATTAGGACTAGACTATTACTATTTCTCAATTATGATTACCCTATTACGATTTCACTATTACTTTTACACTATTACGACCACACTATTACGATTTTAGTATTACAATTTTAGAATAACGATTACACTATAACGATTACACTATTTCGATTATACTATTACGAATACACTGTTATGATTACGCTTACACGATTACACTTTAACGACTACATTGTTATGATTGCACTTTTACGATTACACAATAACGATTTCACTATTACGACTTCACTATTACGACTTCACTATTACGATTACGCATTCACGATTTCACTATTACGATTCTAGTACTACAATTACACGACTCCGATTATACTATTACGTTTACACTTTTACGATTACGCTGATGCAATTAGTTTATTACGATGACACTATAACGATGACACTATTACCGTTTTTCAATTACGATTACACTATTACGTTTTCACTAATACGAGTACTTTATTACGTTTACACTATTACGATATCACTGTTACGTTTACACTATTACAATTTTAGTACTACGATAACACTATAACGATTACACTATTCCAATTATACTATTAGGATTTCACTATTACGATTTATTATTTCGATTAGTCAATTACGATTTAACTATGACGATTACACTCTTACGATTACGCTATTACGATTTCACTATTACTATTACACTATTACGACTGCACTTTCACGATTACACTTTCACGATTACACTTTTACGATTACATTGTTATGATTACAATTTTACGATAACACTCTTAAGATTACGCTATTACAATTTCACTAAAACGATTACACTTTTACGCTTAGTGTACACTTTTACGATTACACTATTACGATTCCAGTAGTACGATTACACTACTCCGATTACATATTATTATTTTACACTCTTACGATTACTCTGATGCAATTATTTTATTACGTTGACACTATAACGATTACACTATTACCAATTTTATATTACGATTACGCTATTACGTTTTCACTATTACGATTACACCATTACGATTTGAGTATTAAGATTTTAATATAACAATTACAATTGTAATATTACACTATAACGATTGCAAAATTCCGACTATACTCTTACGATTACACTGTTACGAAAACACTTTCACGACTACAATTTTACGATTACGCTGTTACTACATCACTATTACGTTTACACTATTACGATTTTAGTATTACGAGTTTAGTATAACGATTACACATTTACGATTACACTATAACGATTACACTATTACGATTATACTATTACAATTACACTGTTACGATTATACCATAACGATTACACTTATACGATTACGCTTTCATGATTACACTTTTACGATTACATATTAATGATTACACTATTCCGATTATACTGTTACTATTACACTAAAACGATTACACTATTCCGATTATACTATTACAATTACACTGTTACTATCACACTTTCACGATTACACTACCACGATTACGCTGTTATGATAACATTATTTTAATTAAGATTACGCATTCACAATTTAAGTATTACGTTTACGCTATGACGATTAATCTATTATGACTAGACTATTACGATTTCTCAACTACTATTACACTATTACGATGTCCCTATTACGATTACACTAGTACGATTTTACTATTATGATTACACTATTACGATTTCACTAAAATGATTACACTTTTACGCTTACACTAAAACAATTGTTTTATTAAGTTTACACTATTACGATGAAACTATTACAATTGCACTGTTACGATTACATAATTTCGATAACAATATTACGATTACTCTGTTATGATTACTGATTACGTTTACATTTTCACGATCACTATTACGAATACTCTACTACCATTACTCTATACGATTACACTATTACGATTTCAATAATACGATTACATTAGTACAATTACATTTTTACGATTACGCTTTCACGATTACACCTTTTCGATTACGCTTACACAATTACACTTTTAAGATTACCCTGTTATGACTACAGTTTTACTATTACACTTTTAAGATTACGCTATCACGATTTCACTATAACGATTACACTTTTAAGATTACACTAATACAATTGCTTTACTAAGTTTACACTATTACGATTACACTATAACGATTACACTATTCCGATTATACTATTACAATTACACTGTTACTATCACACTTTCAAGATTACACTACCACGATTACGCTGTTATGATAACACTATTTTGATAAAGATTACGCATTCACAATTTAAGTATTACGTTTACGCTATGACGATTAATCTATTATAACTAGACTATTACGATTTCTCAATTACTATTACACTATTACGATTTCACTATTACGATTACACTATTACGATTTTACTATTATGATTACACTATTACGATTATACTGTTACGATTACGCTTTCACGATTACACTTTTACGGTTACACTATTACGTTTACACTATTACGATTTTACTATTACGATTTTAGTATAATGTTTACACTTTAACGATTACACTATTCCGATTAAACTATTACACTGTTACGATTACACTCTTACGATTACACTACTACGATTCCGCTGTTGTGATATCGCTATTTTTATTAAGGTTACGCTTTCACGATTACACAATTACGATTACACTATTATGATTACGCATTCACGATTTTAGTATTACGTTTACACTATTACGATTCATCTATTATGACTAGACTATTACGATTTCTCAATTACGATTACACTATTACGATTTCGCTATTACGATTACACTGTTACAATATCACTATAACGACTTCACTATTACGACTTCACTATTACGATTACGCATTCACGATTTCACTATTACGTTTACACTATTACGATTAATCTATTATGATTAGACTATTACGATTTCACTATCACGACTTCACTATTACGATTACGCATTAACGATTTCACTGTTACGTTTACACTATTACGATTAATCTATTATGACTAGACTATTACGATTGCACTATTACGACTACACTATTACGACTACAATTTCACGATTACATTGTTATGATTACAACTTTACGATAACACTCTTAAGATTACGCTATTACGATTTCACTAAAACGATTACTCTTTTACGCTTACACTAGAACAATTGTTTTATTAAGTTTACACTATTACGATGAAACTATTACGATTACACTATGACGATATAACTATTACGATTACACCATTACGATTTTAGTATTACGATTTTAATATACGATTACACTGATACAATTACGGTTTCACGATTACAATTTTACAATTACGCTTTCACGATTACACTTTTACGACTAGACTAATACGGTTTCTCAATAACGATTACATTATTACGATATCACTATTACGATTAATCTATTAGAACTAGACTATTACGATTTCTCAATTATGATTACCCTATTACGATTTCACTATAACGATTACACTATTCCGATTATGCTATTACGAATACACTGTTATGATTACGCTTTCACGATTACACTTTTACGACTACATTGTTATGATTGCACTTTTACGATTACACAATAACGATTTCACTATTACGACTTCACTATTACGATTACGCATTCACGATTTCACTATTACGATTATAGTACTACAATTACACTACTCCGATTATACTATTACGTTTACACTTTTACGATTACGCTGATGCAATTACTTTATTAAGTTGACACTATAACGATTACACTATTACCAATTTTATATTACGATTAGACTATTACGTTTTCACTATTACGATTACACCATTACGATTTGAGTATTACGATTTTAATATAACAATTACAGTTGAACTATTACACTATTACAATTGCAAAATTCCGACTATACTCTTACGATTACACTGTTATGACTACACTTTCACGGTTACACTTTTACGATTACGCTGTTATGATAACACTATTTTGATTAAGATTACGCCTTCACGATTACACTATTACAATTTCACTATTAGGCTTTCACTTATACGATTACACTATAACGATTACACTTATACAATTACGCTTTCATGATTACAGTTTTACGATTACATATTAATGATTACACTATTCCGATTATACTATTACGATTACCCTATTACGATTAGGCTTTTATGATAACGTTTTTACGATTACGGTTTTCCGATTACACTCATATGATTATACTGTTACGATTACAATATAACGAATACACTATTACGATGACGTTATTAAGATTTCACTATTATGATTACACTATTACGATTATACTGTTACGGTTACGCTTTCCCGATTACACTTTAACGATTACACTAGTCCGACTATTACAATTACACTGTTACGATTACACTTTCACGATTACACTACTACGATTACCCTGTTGTGACATCGCTATTTTGATTAAGATTACGCCTTCACGATTACACAATTACGATTTCACTATTATGATTACGCATTCACAATTTAAGTATTACGTTTACACCATAACGATTAATCTATTATGACTAGACCATTACGATTTCGCAATTGAGATTACACTATTACGATTTCATTATTACGATTACACTATTACAACTACACTATTAAGATTTTAGTATTACAATTTTAGTATAACGATTACACTATAACGATAACACTATTCCGATTATACTATTACGATTACACTGTTACGTTTACACTATTTCTATTACGATTAGCCTATTATGATATCGCTTTTACGATTACAGTTTGAGGATTACACAATTACGATTAGGCTTTTATGATAACGTTTTTACGATTACGGTTTTCCGATTACACTCTTATGATTACACTATTTCGATTATACTGTTACGATTACACTATAACGATTACACTATTACGATGACACTATTAAGATTTCACTATTATGATTACACTATTACGATTATACTGTTACGATTACGCTTTCCCGATTACACTTTAACGATTATACTATTCCGATTATACTATTACAATTACACTGTTACGATTACACTTTCACGATTACACTACTACGATTACACTGTTGTGACATCGCTATTTTACGCTTTCCCGATTACACTTTTACGATTACACTATTACGTTTACACTATTACGATTTTACTATTACGATTTTAGTATAATGATTACACTTTTACGAATACAATTTAACGATTACACTATTCCGATTATACTATTACAATCACACTGTTACGATTACTCTACTTCGATTACGCTGTTGTGACATCGCTATTTTGATTAAGATTACGCCTTTACGAATACACAATTACGATTTCACTATTATGATTACGCATTCACAATTTAAGTATTACGTTTACACCATTACGATTAATCTATTATGACTAGACCATTACGATTTCGCAATTGAGACTACACTATTACGATTTCACTATTACGATTACACTATTACGACAACACTAATGCCATTATACGTTTACGCTATTAGGATTACACATTACGATTTCCCAATTTCGATAACAATATTACGATTATCTTTTACAACTACTCTATTACGATTTCACTATTACTATAACATTATTACGATCACACTTTAGCACTTACGACTCCTGAATTACGATTACACTATTACGATTTTACTATTACGATTAATTTATTACGATTACAAAATTTCGATTATTTTATTACGTTTACACTAACACAATTATTTTATTGCATTTACACCATTACGATTACACTATTACGATTTCACTAACACGACTATACTATAACGATTGCACTGTTACGATTACGCTTTCACGATTACACGTATAGGATTACACTGACATGATTACACTATTCCGATTATGCTATTACGATTACACTATTACGATTATGCTATTTTGATAATGCTTTTATGATTACAGTTTTACGATTACTCTATTACGATTTCACTTTTACGATTACACTATTATGTTTACACTATTACGATTACACTATTACGATTAAACTATTACAATTAAACGATAACGCTTTCACGATTTCACTTTTATGATTGCACTATTACGATTACGCTATTCAGATTTCTCAGTTACGATTACACTAATACAATTATTTTAATTCGTTTACACTATTACGATTATTTTATTTACACTATTACTATTACACATCACGATTGCACTATTACGATTTCACTAATACGATTAAACTATTACGATTACACTGCTACTATTACGCTTTCACGATTACACTTTTACAGTTACACTATAACGATCACACTATTTCGATTACACTTTTACGATTACAAAATTTCGATTATTTTATTACGTTTACACTAATACAATTATTTTACTACATTTACACTATTACAGTTACACCAAAACGATTATTTTATTACGTGTACACTATTTCGATTACTCTATTACGATTTCATTGTTACGATAACATTATTACGATCACACTTTACACAATTTAAGACTTACAATTTCTCAATTACGATTACACTATTACGTTTTTACTGTTCCGATCACATTATTACGATTACATTAATATAAACTTTAGTTAAGATTACACTATTACGATTAAACAATTTCTATAACAATACAATTACTTTTTTACGATTACACTTTCAAGATTACACTATTACGATTACTCTATTACGATTATTCTATAACGATTTCACTATTACGATTACACTATTTCACTACACTTTCACGATACCACTTTCATGATTACACTTTTACGATTACATTGTTATGATTACACTTTTACAATTACACTTTCACGATTACACTTTTACGACTAGACAACTACGGTTTCTTAATTACGATTACACTATTTCGATTACACTATTCAGATTTTATTACTACGGTTACACTTTTAGGATTACACTAATACAATTATTTTATTACGATTGCACTATTACGATTACACAATTTCGATAACAATATTACGATTACACTTTTATGATTACTTTATTACGTATACACTTTCACGATTATACTATTACGATTACTCTATTACGAATACATTATTACGATTACACTATAACGATTTCACTAATACGATTACATTATTACGATTACATTATTACGATTACGCTTTCACGATTACATTTTTTCGATTACGCTTTTACGATTACGCTATCACGATTACACTTTTAAAAATACACTTTTACGATTACACTACTCCGAGTATAATCTTGAGATTACACTATTACGATTACACAATTATGATATCTATAACGATTACACTTCTGCGGTTACTCTAATACAATTGTTTTATTAGTGTTACACTATTACGATTACACTATTACGATTAAACTATTTCGATTACACTAATACGATTACACTTTCACGACTACACTAACTCAAATATTTCACTACGTTTACACTATTACGATTACTCTATTACGATTTCACTAGTACGATTACACTTCTACGTTTACACTGATACAATTATTTTATTTACACTATTACGATTACACATAACGATAACATGATTTTACCGATACGATTACACTTTTACGATTACAGTAATGCGATTATACTATTGGGATTACGCTTCGACGATTTCACTATTACGATTATTATTACAATTACACTTTCACGAATTCATTGATTAGATTATTTTATCAAGCTTATACAATTACGATTACACTATTACGATTACATTTTTACGATTACTTAATTACGTTTACACTGTTGCGATTACACTATCACAATTTCACTGTTACATTACACTATTACGATTACATTATTAGGATTTTACTGTTACGACTACACTATTACGATTACACTAATACAATTATTTTATTAAAATTACACAATTTCGAATACAATATTACGATTACACGTTTATAATTATTTTATTACGATTACACATTCACGCTTACGATTTCACAATTACGATAACATTATTACGATCACACTTTAGGACTTACGATGCCTGAACTACTATTACACTATTACGATTTTACTATTGTACGTTTTGTGGATCAAAGTTGATAAAAATATCCACCGAAAAGAAAAAACAAAACTTGTTTTCGACAAAACGTTATATTTCAACTACAACTTTTTATTAGAGTTTTTGCTTTTTATAGACTAAAAGAGTACTAAACCTGTAAATATGTAAATAGATCAAAGAATAGACAAAACATTATTGGTAAATGTAAAAGAAAGGAGTGTACAGTGTGGCACAAATCTTACATAGCAATTAATTTTGTAATTTAATAAAATAATTATAGTGAGAAGGCTCCAACATTTTCTGGCTGCGTTGAAAGGATCAGCTTTCAAGTTTTAAGTAAAACAGCTAATTTATATACTGGTCGTCGGAACAAACCCTTGATAGTTTTAATGTCTGCCACTCTAACCTTTCCATCTTTTCCAGGGTATACATTAACATTTCGACCAAGAAGCCACTTCATGGGCGGCATATTGTCTTCGTCTATAAGGACAAGTGTATTAAGCTCTATATTTGGCTTCGGATCAGACCATCGGCTCGTTTGTATTAGTTCGTTTAGATAATCCGTTGACCAATTTTCTAAAATTGTTGCTTAGCTGCAACAATTCGTTTACACCTCTGAAGATTACTTATGTCGTGGCATTCAATGTTTGGTTCAGGCCAAAGGCCACCCAATTAGAAAATGACCCGAGGTGAAAGCCTCCAAGTCATTAGGATCACTGGGTTGAGATGTGATTGGTCGAGAATTCATGATGGCTTCAATCTCTACGAGGGTTGTTGATAATTCCTCGTAGGTCATCCTTACACCGGCCAATGTACGATAGAGATGGCCTTTAGCACTCTTCACAGCCGCTTCCCAAATACCTCCAAAATGTGGAGCACTTGGAGGAATAAAATTAAAATTAATAAAATTGTTAAAGCAAAACTTATGCACAGAATTTTTAAAAGACTCATCCATAAACATTTTCTTAAGTTCAAGAAGTTGAGTACTGGCTCCAATGATATTAGTGGCATTGTCGCAATAAATGTTCGATGGTAGGCCACGTCGTCCAATCATTCGCTTCAAAGCAGCTATGAACGCGTCAGAGGAAAGATCGAATACTGCCTCTATGTGGACTGCCTTAATAACAAAACATACGAAAATTGCTATGTAACATTTATACGGCTGCTTTCCTCTTATTTTCAAATAAGTATGAGACCACAAAAATCAACTCCACATCTTTCAAATGGCCTTGCTGGCGTTACACGTTCAGCCGGTAGTCCACCCATAATGTGTTGTAAAAGTTTCGGTCTATATCTTATACAGCTGATACAAGAACGAACAGTTTTTCTCAAAATATCTCTACCACCGATAATCCAAAAGCTTTGGCGAACAAAAGCTAAAAGAGCTTTAGGGCCTGCATGGTAGTTTTTAATGTGTATATCACGCACTATAACATTTACAAAATGGCAATTCTTCGGCAACAGAAACGGCTGCTTACGGTTTTCAGGAATATTGGCATGCTGTAGCCGACCTCCCACGAAATCCATTCACATATTGTATAAAAAGGCCAAGCGATTTAAGCGAATTTTTTGGTTGTTGATTTTTGCTCAGTAGAGTAATCTCTTCAGTAAAATTATTGTGTTGAATTATCCAAATAGCACAATGTAATGCACGCTGCAGTTCGTCTATACTTAACTTATCATTCTTGTTTTTGTAGCGCATTCTAAATAGCCGACATATGACCCGCAAAATTTTGTTGTACGAACTGGTACTATCTATAAATTTTAAGACTAGATTTTCTGTTTTCTGACATTTAAATGATGCTTTACGAATTGCTGAATCTACAATATCATCCTGTAAAGGCAATAAAGTTTTTGGCCATTTGTTAGGAGTCTCTTTGATAAATGATGGTCCGGTGTACCAGATTGATCATGTTAATTCGGATAATGAACAGCCACGAGATAAAATATCAGGGGGTTTGCTTGATGTTGGCACGTGTCACCAAGTACAATCCGATGTCTCTTCTTGAATATCTGATATTCGGTTTTCAACGAAAGTTACCAAGAAGAAGAGTTTTTTTTTTAGTCACAGTAAAACTACGGTGGAATCTGACCACAAAACTGTCTCAGGATTAAATTCCTTCAACAACGGTATAATTTTAAAATATGATTTTGAAAGAATATGCGCAGCACATAATTCTAGCTGAGGCCTCGTTCTCTTTTTGGTAGGTGCAACTCGACATTTTGATGCTATTAAACACATTACCTTCATCATTTGTGGTGCGCATACAAACAGCATCCATATGCACGTAATGACGCATCACAAAAGCCATGTAATTGAGTGGATCCTCGATTTTGTAAAATATATCTTGGCACTTTTAAAAAAAGTAAATTCTTAAGGTCGTCGACTTTTTGATTGACTTCGGTGTCCCAGTTTATTTTAGCAATCCACAAATCCTGCTGTAAAACTCTTGGTTGAATAACGAGAGGGTAGATTAAGCCCATTGGATCAAAAATAGATGAAATCAACGATAAAATGGCCCGTTTTGTAACTACTGCATATTGATGTTTGGGTTGAAATGCAAAGAGAAAATTGTCCGTAACAGGATTCCACATTATACCGAGGGCGCTGGTAATATCTTGTTCGTTCAGCTTCATATATTTAGCTTTATTATCGTCTGACTGTAACAAAGGATTATTAGATTTAAATTTTGTCAGTTCGAAACCACCTCGTTTTAAAAGCATTGTAGTTTCTTCTTTGATTTTGCAAAGCATATCGACATCACTCGCTCCAGTCAATTAGTCGTCAACGTAAAACTGTGTTTTTATTATTTTCGAACCGATTTTATAGATATGTTGATACTTGTCAGCCAGAAAGTGCAAGCTACGGATTGCCAAATATGGCGAAGAAGACATTCCTTACGTTACTGTATTCAATTGGTAGGTGGCAATTGGCTGGTCTTCCTCATACCTCCACAAAATTTGTTGAAAAGGACGATAAGAAGGGTGCATAAGTACCATTCTATACATTTTAGTTATATCTGCTGTTAAAGCGTATTTCCAAAGCCAAAAACGAGTAAGTGGTAAAAATATATCATCTTGGATAGTAGGGCCGACGCACAAAATATCATTTAAGGACTTCATAGATGACATTTTTGATGACGCATCAAACACCACTCGCAGTTTAGTGCTCACACTTGATGGTTTCAACACATATTGATGTGGTAAATAATAATGCGGTTTTTCGAAATTTGCCTGTACTTTCATTCATAAATAGCTAATACTGCTGTTTTATATTACAATCACGAGATAAACGTTTTTCTAAAAATTTAAACCTTTATAAAGCCGTATTATACGACAAACCTAGAGTTGAGGGATCGTCCTTAAACGGCAACTTTACTTGAAGTCTTCCATCATTAACAATTTCCACATTTTTATCAAAATTTATTTCACATGCTTGATGTTCAGCGTTATATTTAGTTTTACAAGAGGTTATTTCTTCCATAGACCATAAGACTTCTAATTGTTTATCTTGTCATCAAAGGTATTTAAAACTGTTGCATACGACTCGTTTTGTAATATAGTGCTTGATGTTCTATAACTTCCTGAGACTGCGTAACCCAGTGAAGTTTCTTGTAAAGTTGGTAAGCCATTTCCAAGTTTTATCTTATGAGTACCAAAAATTTCGAAAAAAAAGCATCAGAACCTATCAGTATATCTATTGACTGCGATTCGTTAAACTGTTCATCAGCTAAGTTTATATGTGTAGGCAAATTCCAATTTTTAATATCTAGATCCATGTCTGGTTGATACCCAGAAACTCGATTAGTAATATGAAAGCTCATTGGGTATTCTTTATTACTGAAACAAGAACGTATTTTTGTATTAGTTTCAAATTTAATTTTTGTTGAAGTAGAGCCAACGCCGGTTATATTTACTGAAGTTTTTGTTTTAGGCAAATTCAGAATTCTTGCAAATTTTTCCGCAATAAGGTTTACTTGTGAGCACGAATCTAAAAGAGCTCGACATAGAGTAAACCCACCAAGACCATCACGTACAAGGATGACAACAGTAGCTAAAATAACACCATCAAAAGATTTATCAAATGCACATTTACAACTGCAGCTGATGATAAATCCGATGGCGGCGACTGTATAACCGACGGCGTTAAATTACAATTTTGTGTAGCGGCTGTTGTTCGATGAAGCATCGTATCATGAGATTTATTACAATTTGTACATTTATTTTTAGATTTGCATTTGGAAACAACATGGCCTTCTGAAAGACAATTAATGCATAATCCTAACTTTTTCACTGTTACAAAACGATTTTCCATATTCATAGCTTGAAATTTTGAACAACCAGTCAGCCGATGATCTATACATTTGCGTAAAGAACACGATTTCTCCTGAGTATGAAACGAACGATAATTTTGTTGACGCTATATATGGCGTTTTTGAGAAACTGGTTTGGATTCTGACGCTGATGGTATACTTTGAGACGTATCCAAGAATTGGCATCTACGTTCTAAGAACTTGCAAAAATCATCCCATGAGGGCAGTTTTGCTTAATCTATTTTTTCTCTCCATTTTACTTGTGCATCGTTATCTATTTTTTCGTTTATAATATGAATGATTAGTGCGTTGCATATGTCGTCAGAACTTCCTAATGATTTCAGTGAACTATAAATAGCTGATGCACTGTCCACTAAATTTCAAAGTTGCATCCCGGACGACTTATCATGTTGGGTAATTCATACAGATTTTGAATGCGTTCCATAAATATTAAAGTTTTGTTGTCATATCGCTCCTCTAATCGCTTTATTGCCTTTTAATAATTTTCTGATGTTATTTGAAATACGCGAATGGTATCCAATGCTTGACCCGAAAGGCAGTGTAAAATATGATTAAATTTTTCTATACTAAAAAGTGATGACTCATTATGAACAAATTGTTTAAAAGACGACATGAAATTTTTGTATGCTGAATACTTGCCATCGAACTTTGGCAATTCTAAACTCGGTAACTTACTGTGTGTTGCAATGGGAATGGTAATTGAAGTGTCCAGATTTTGACGTTTATAACTATCGTCCAATAACTATTATTTTAGATTTGGTTTTAATACACAAGTCTTCAATGTCAGCTCTTGCCGGGTCTTTGGGATTAATTTCTTCTATACTCGTTTGTATTGACAATAATTGCTTGAAATATGCCTCAACTAATTATAAACTCAGCCAGAGACATAGAAGAAGAAATAAGATTTTTAATCCTAGTGACATTTGCCTTTAATGTTAGCCGTTGCTTCGTAAGTGCTTCTAATTCGGCCATGTTAAGAAAAAGTACTATCGAGTATATCGGTATACATGTTTAAATAGAATATCACGAATTATAATGATCTGTAGTTATTGATAACTATTCTTTTGTCACTTATTACGATTTTAATTATTTTATTTTTAATTTTACGTAATTCGAATGTTGGACGCCCAAAAATGTACGGTTTGTGGATCAAAGTTGATAAAAATATCCAGCGAAAAGAAAAAACAAAACTTGTTTTCGACAAAACGTTATATTTCAACTATAAATTTTTATTAGAGTTTTTGCTTTTTATAGACTAAGAGTACTTTAACTGTAAATATGTAAATAGATCAAAGAATTAAAAAAACATTATTGAAAAATGAAAAAGAAAGGAATGTACAGTGTGACACAAATCTTAAATAGCAATTAATTTTGTAATTTAATAAAATAATTATAGTGAGAAGGCTCCAATAACTATTACGATTAATTTATTACGATTACACAATTTCGATTATTTTATTACGTTAACACTAATACAATTATTTTATTACTTTTACTCTATTACGATTACACTATTACGATTTCACTAATGCGATTACATTATTACGATTACACTGCAACGATTACCCTTTCACGATTACAGTATTACAGTTCCACTACAACGAATACACTATTACGTTTACACTATTACGATTACACTGCTACGATTACGCTTTCACGATTACACTTTTACAGTTACACTATAATGATCACACTATTACGATTAAACTTTTACGATTACACAATTTCGATTGTTTTATTACGTTTACACTAACACAATTATTTTATTACATTTACACTATTACGATTACACTACTATGGTTATACTTTTACGATTACACTATTGCGATTACATTAACATAAACTTTAATTAAGATTACACGATTATGATTACACAATTTCTATAACAATAGTACGATTACACTTTTACAATTACTTCAACGATTACACTTTCAAGATTACACTATTACGATTACTCTATTACGATTACTCTATAACGCTTTCACTATTACGATTAGACTATTACGATTATACAATTTCGATTATTTTATTACGTTTAAACTATTACGATTACGCTATTACTATTTCTCAATTGCGATACACTATGGCGATATTACTTACCCGATTACACTTTAACGATTACACTGTTGTAATTACACAATACCGTTTATGTTATTACGATTACACTATTACGATAACGCTATTATGATAACGCATTCACGATTGCAGTTTTACGATTATACTATTACCATTACACAATAACGATTTCAATATAACAACTTCACTATCACGATTACACATTCACGATATCATTATTACGATTACTCTATTACGAATACTTTATTACATTTACACTATTACGATGACCCTATTACGATTACACTATTACGATATCACTATTACGATTACGCATTCACGATTTCATTATAACGATTACAATATTCCGATTATACCATTACGATTACGCTGATAGAAATATTTTATTACGTTAACACTATTACCATTTTTCAATTGCGATTACACTATTACAATTTCACTCTTACTATAACACTATTACGAAATCACTATTAGGATTAATCAATTACGATTTAACTAATACGTTTTCACTTTTACGATTTCAATATTACCATTACACCTTTAAATTAACACTAATATAATTATTTTATTACGTTTACACTATTACGATTATACAATACGATTACACTGTTACGATTCCACTAATAGGATTACACTATTGCGATTATACTTCTACGATTACAATGTTATGATTACGCTACTCCGATTATACTATTACGATTACACTATTACGAATACGCTATTATGATATCGTCTTTACGATTACAGTTTTCCGATTAGACTGTTATGCTTACATTATTCCGATTATACTGTTGCGATTACACTCTTACGGTTACACTGATTCGATTATTTTATTACGTTTACATTATAACGGTTACTCTATTACGACTACACTATTACCATTTTTTTATTACGATTAATCAATTACGATTTAACTAATACGTTTTCATTATTACGATTTCAATATCACCATTACACTTTTAAATTTACACTAATATAATTATTTTATTACGTTTACACTAATACGATTACACATTACGATTACACTATTACGATTCCACTAATAGGATCACACTATTACGATCATACTTTTACGATCACACTAAAACAATTATTTTATTACGTGTACACTATTTCATTTACTCTATTATGATTTCATTGTTACGATAACATTATTACGATCACATTTTACACAATTTAGGATTTACAATTTCTCAATTACGATTACACTATTACGTTTTTACCGTTACGATCACACTATTACGATTACACTAATATAAACTTTAATTACGATTACACTATTACGATTACACAATTATGATTTCTATAACGATTACACTTTTACGATTACACTAATACAATTGTTTTATTAGTATTACACTATAACAATTACACCTTACGATAACACTTTTACGATTACAGTAATGCGATTATACTATTAGGATTACGCACTACGATTTCACTATTACGATTATAATTACAATTACGCTTTCACGATTACATTGATTAGATTATTTTATCAAGTGTATACAATTACGATTACATTACTACGATTACATTTTTATGATTACTTAATTACGTTTACACTGTTGCGATTGCACTATCATAATTTCACTGTTACGAAAATACTATTATGATTACACTTTACTATTTACAATTTCTCAATTACGATTACATTATTAGCATTTTACTGTTACGATTACAGTATTACGATTACACTAATACAATTATTTTGCTACGATTACACAATTTCGAATACAATATTACGATTACACCTTTATAATTACTTTATTACACTTACACATTCACGCTTACGATTTCACTATTAAGATAACAATATTACTATCATATATTACGATTTACGATTCCTGAATAACGATCAAACTATTACGATTTTACTATTACGATTACATTATTACGATTACACAATTTCCATGTTTTTATTACGTTTGCACTTACACAATTATTTTATTACATTTATACTATTACGATTACACTATTATGGTTACACTTTTACGATTACACTAAAACAATTATTTTATTGCGTGTAAATATTACGATTACTCCTATTGCGATTACTCCATTACGATTACACTACAAAGATTTCATTATCACGAATACGCTTTTATGATTAAACTACTACAATTATTTTATTACGTTTACACTATATTACTATTACACTATTACGATTACACTATTCCGTTTATACTACTACGATTTTACAATTACGTTTTCTCAATTACGAGTACGATATTACGATTCCACTACCACGAATACACAATTATTTTATTACGTTTACACTATTACGATTACACTAATACGATTACACTATTCCGTTTACACGATTACGATTTCACTATTACGATTACACTAATACCATTATACGCTTACGCTATTAGGATTACACATTACGATTTCACAATTTCGATAACAATATTACGATTACACTTTTACAACTACTCTATTACGATTTCACTATTACGATCACACTTTAGGACTTACGATTCCTGAATAACGATTAAACTATTACGATTTTACTATTACGATTACAAAATTTTCATTTTTTTATTACGTTTACACTTATACAATTATTTTATTACATTTATACTATTACGATTACACTATTATGGTTACACTTTTACGATTACACTAAAACAATTATTTTATTGCGTGTACACTATTACGATAACACTATTGCAATTACACTATTACGATTACACTACTAAGATTTCACTCTCACGATTACACTTTTATGATTACACTACTACAATTATTTTATTACGTTTACACTATATTACTATTACACTATCACGATTAAACTATTCCGCTTATACTACTACGATTTCACAATTACGTTTTCTTAATTACGAAAACAATATTACGATTCCACTACTATGAATACACAATTATTTTATTACGCTTACAATATTACGATTACACTAATATAATAATAATAATAATAATAATAATAATAATAATAATAATAATAATAATAATAATAATAATAATAATAATAATAATAATAATAATAATAATAATAATAATAATAATAATAATAATAATAATAATAATAATAATAATAATAATAATAATAATAATAATAATAATAATAATAATAATAATAATAATAATAATAATAATAATAATAATAATAATAATAATAATAATAATAATAATAATAATAATAATAATAATAATAATAATAATAATAATAATAATAATAATAATAATAATAATAATAATAATAATAATAATAATAATAATAATAATAATAATAATAATAATAATAATAATAATAATAATAATAATAATAATAATAATAATAATAATAATAATAATAATAATAATAATAATAATAATAATAATAATAATAATAATAATAATAATAATAATAATAATAATAATAATAATAATAATAATAATAATAATAATAATAATAATAATAATAATAATAATAATAATAATAATAATAATAATAATAATAATAATAATAATAATAATAATAATAATAATAATAATAATAATAATAATAATAATAATAATAATAATAATAATAATAATAATAATAATAATAATAATAATAATAATAATAATAATAATAATAATAATAATAATAATAATAATAATAATAATAATAATAATAATAATAATAATAATAATAATAATAATAATAATAATAATAATAATAATAATAATAATAATAATAATAATAATAATAATAATAATAATAATAATAATAATAATAATAATAATAATAATAATAATAATAATAATAATAATAATAATAATAATAATAATAATAATAATAATAATAATAATAATAATAATAATAATAATAATAATAATAATAATAATAATAATAATAATAATAATAATAATAATAATAATAATAATAATAATAATAATAATAATAATAATAATAATAATAATAATAATAATAATAATAATAATAATAATAATAATAATAATAATAATAATAATAATAATAATAATAATAATAATAATAATAATAATAATAATAATAATAATAATAATAATAATAATAATAATAATAATAATAATAATAATAATAATAATAATAATAATAATAATAATAATAATAATAATAATAATAATAATAATAATAATAATAATAATAATAATAATAATAATAATAATAATAATAATAATAATAATAATAATAATAATAATAATAATAATAATAATAATAATAATAATAATAATAATAATAATAATAATAATAATAATAATAATAATAATAATAATAATAATAATAATAATAATAATAATAATAATAATAATAATAATAATAATAATAATAATAATAATAATAATAATAATAATAATAATAATAATAATAATAATAATAATAATAATAATAATAATAATAATAATAATAATAATAATAATAATAATAATAATAATAATAATAATAATAATAATAATAATAATAATAATAATAATAATAATAATAATAATAATAATAATAATAATAATAATAATAATAATAATAATAATAATAATAATAATAATAATAATAATAATAATAATAATAATAATAATAATAATAATAATAATAATAATAATAATAATAATAATAATAATAATAATAATAATAATAATAATAATAATAATAATAATAATAATAATAATAATAATAATAATAATAATAATAATAATAATAATAATAATAATAATAATAATAATAATAATAATAATAATAATAATAATAATAATAATAATAATAATAATAATAATAATAATAATAATAATAATAATAATAATAATAATAATAATAATAATAATAATAATAATAATAATAATAATAATAATAATAATAATAATAATAATAATAATAATAATAATAATAATAATAATAATAATAATAATAATAATAATAATAATAATAATAATAATAATAATAATAATAATAATAATAATAATAATAATAATAATAATAATAATAATAATAATAATAATAATAATAATAATAATAATAATAATAATAATAATAATAATAATAATAATAATAATAATAATAATAATAATAATAATAATAATAATAATAATAATAATAATAATAATAATAATAATAATAATAATAATAATAATAATAATAATAATAATAATAATAATAATAATAATAATAATAATAATAATAATAATAATAATAATAATAATAATAATAATAATAATAATAATAATAATAATAATAATAATAATAATAATAATAATAATAATAATAATAATAATAATAATAATAATAATAATAATAATAATAATAATAATAATAATAATAATAATAATAATAATAATAATAATAATAATAATAATAATAATAATAATAATAATAATAATAATAATAATAATAATAATAATAATAATAATAATAATAATAATAATAATAATAATAATAATAATAATAATAATAATAATAATAATAATAATAATAATAATAATAATAATAATAATAATAATAATAATAATAATAATAATAATAATAATAATAATAATAATAATAATAATAATAATAATAATAATAATAATAATAATAATAATAATAATAATAATAATAATAATAATAATAATAATAATAATAATAATAATAATAATAATAATAATAATAATAATAATAATAATAATAATAATAATAATAATAATAATAATAATAATAATAATAATAATAATAATAATAATAATAATAATAATAATAATAATAATAATAATAATAATAATAATAATAATAATAATAATAATAATAATAATAATAATAATAATAATAATAATAATAATAATAATAATAATAATAATAATAATAATAATAATAATAATAATAATAATAATAATAATAATAATAATAATAATAATAATAATAATAATAATAATAATAATAATAATAATAATAATAATAATAATAATAATAATAATAATAATAATAATAATAATAATAATAATAATAATAATAATAATAATAATAATAATAATAATAATAATAATAATAATAATAATAATAATAATAATAATAATAATAATAATAATAATAATAATAATAATAATAATAATAATAATAATAATAATAATAATAATAATAATAATAATAATAATAATAATAATAATAATAATAATAATAATAATAATAATAATAATAATAATAATAATAATAATAATAATAATAATAATAATAATAATAATAATAATAATAATAATAATAATAATAATAATAATAATAATAATAATAATAATAATAATAATAATAATAATAATAATAATAATAATAATAATAATAATAATAATAATAATAATAATAATAATAATAATAATAATAATAATAATAATAATAATAATAATAATAATAATAATAATAATAATAATAATAATAATAATAATAATAATAATAATAATAATAATAATAATAATAATAATAATAATAATAATAATAATAATAATAATAATAATAATAATAATAATAATAATAATAATAATAATAATAATAATAATAATAATAATAATAATAATAATAATAATAATAATAATAATAATAATAATAATAATAATAATAATAATAATAATAATAATAATAATAATAATAATAATAATAATAATAATAATAATAATAATAATAATAATAATAATAATAATAATAATAATAATAATAATAATAATAATAATAATAATAATAATAATAATAATAATAATAATAATAATAATAATAATAATAATAATAATAATAATAATAATAATAATAATAATAATAATAATAATAATAATAATAATAATAATAATAATAATAATAATAATAATAATAATAATAATAATAATAATAATAATAATAATTATAATAATAAATAATAATAATAATAATAATAATAATAATAATAATAATAATAATAATAAATAATAATAATAATAATAATAATAATAATAATAATAATAATAATAATAATAATAATAATAATAATAATAATAATAATAATAATAATAATAATAATAATAATAATAATAATAATAATAATAATAATAATAATAATAATAATAATAATAATAATAATAATAATAATAATAATAATAATAATAATAATAATAATAATAATAATAATAATAATAATAATAATAATAATAATAATAATAATAATAATAATAATAATAATAATAATAATAATAATAATAATAATAATAATAATAATAATAATAATAATAATAATAATAATAATAATAATAATAATAATAATAATAATAATAATAATAATAATAATAATAATAATAATAATAATAATAATAATAATAATAATAATAATAATAATAATAATAATAATAATAATAATAATAATAATAATAATAATAATAATAATAATAATAATAATAATGGTTACACTTTTACGATTACACTAAAACAATTATTTTATTGCGTGTAAATATTACGATAACACTATTGCGATTACACTACTAAGATTTCATTATCACGAATACGCTTTTATGATTAAACTACTACAATTATTTTATTACGTTTACACTATATTACTATTACACTATTACGATTACACTATTCCGTTTATACTACTACGATTTTACAATTACGTTTTCTCAATTACGAGTACGATATTACGATTCCACTACCACGAATACACAATTATTTTATTACGTTTACACTATTACGATTACACTAATACGATTACACTATTCCGTTTACACTATTACGATTTCACTATTACGATTACACTAATACCATTATACGCTTACGCTATTAGGATTACACATTACGATTTCACAATTTCGATAACAATATTACGATTACACTTTTACAACTACTCTATTACGATTTCACTATTACGATCACACTTTAGGACTTACGATTCCTGAATAACGATTAAACTATTACGATTTTACTATTACGATTACAAAATTTTCATTTTTTTATTACGTTTACACTTATACAATTATTTTATTACATTTATACTATTACGATTACACTATTATGGTTACACTTTTACGATTACACTAAAACAATTATTTTATTGCGTGTACACTATTACGATAACACTATTGCAATTACACTATTACGATTACACTACTAAGATTTCACTCTCACGATTACACTTTTATGATTACACTACTACAATTATTTTATTACGTTTACACTATATTACTATTACACTATCACGATTAAACTATTCCGCTTATACTACTACGATTTCACAATTACGTTTTCTTAATTACGAAAACAATATTACGATTCCACTACTATGAATACACAATTATTTTATTACGCTTACAATATTACGATTACACTAATACGATTACACTATTCCGTTTACACTATTACGATTACACTAATACCATTATACGTTTACGCTATCAGGATAACACATTACGATTTCACAATTTCGATAACAATATTACGATTACACTTTTACAACTACTCTATTACGATTTCACTATTACGATAACATTATTACGATAACACTTTAGGACTTACGATTCCTGAATTACGATTACACTATTACGATTAATTTATTACGATTACACAATTTCATTTATTTTATTACGTTTACACTAGTACAATTATTTTATTACATTTACACTATTACGATTACACTATTACGAATTCACTAATACGTTTATTCTACTACGATTACGCTATTACGATTATGCTATGATAACGCTTTTATGATTACAGTTTTACGATTACTCTATTACGATTTCACTTTTACGATTACACGATTACACTACTATGTTTACACTATTACGATTACACTATTACGATTACACTACTATGATTTCACTAATACGATTAAACTATTACGATTAAACGATAACGCTTTCACGATTTCACTTTTATGATTGCACTATCACGATTACACTATTTAGATTTCTCAGTTACGATTACACTAATACAATTATTTTAATACGTTTACACTATTACGATTATTTTATTTACACTATTACGGTTAAACATCACGATTGCACTATTACGATTTCACTAATACATTAAACTATTACGATTACACTGCTACGATTACGCTTTCACGATTACACGTATAGGATTACACTGACATGATTACACTATTCCGATTATGCTTTTACGATTACACTATTACGATCATGCTACTATGATAACGCATTTACGATTACTCTATTATGATTACACGATTACACTATGATGTTTACGATTACACTATTCCGATTTCACTAATACGATTAAACTATTATGATTATACGATAACGCTTTCACGATTTCACTTTTATGATTGCACTATTACGATTACACTATTCCGATTTCTTAGTTACGATTACACTAATACAATTATTTTAATACGTTTACACTACTGCGATTATTTAACTTACACTATTACGATTACACATAACGATTGCACTATTACGATTTCACTAATACGATTAAACTATTATGATTACACTGCTACGATTACGCTTTCACGATTACACTTTTACAGTTACGCTATAACGATTACTATATTACGATTACACTGCTACGATTACGCTTTCACGATTACACTTTTACAGTTACACTATAACGATCACACTATTACGATTACACTTTTACGATTACACAATTTTGATTATTTTATTATGTTAACACTAATACAATTATTTTATTACGTGTACACTATTTCGATTGCTCTATTACGATTTCATTCTAACGATAGCATTATTACGATCACACTTCACACAATTTAGGATTTACGATTTCTCAATTACGATTACACTATTACGTTTTTACTGTTACGATAACCCTATTACAGTTACACTAATATAAACTTTAATTACGATTACACTATTATGATTACAGAATTTCTATAACAATATTACGATTAAACTTCTACAATTACTTTTTTACAATTTATACAATTTCGATTATTTTTTACGTTTACACTATTACGACTACGCTATTATGATAACGCATTTACGATTACAGTTTTACGATTAAACTATTACGATTACACTGCTTTCACGATTACACTTTTACAGTTACACTATAACGATCACACTATTACGATTACACTTTTAGTATTACACTAATACAATTATTTTATTACGATTACACTATTACGATAGCAAAATTTCGAGAACAATATTACGATTACACTTTTATGATTACTTTATTACGTACACACTTTCACGATTACTCTATTACTATTACACTATTACGATTACACTATTACGATTTTACTTTTACGATTACACGATTACACTACTATGTTTACACTATTACGATTACAGTATTACGATTTCACTAATACGATTAAACTATTACGATTATACGATAACGCTTTCACGATTTCACTTTTATGATTGCACTATTACGATTACACTATTCAGATTTCTCAGTTACGATTACACTAATAAAATATTTTAATACGTTTATACTATTACGATTATTTTATTAACACTCTTACGATTACACATCACGATTGCATTATCACGATTTCACTAATACGATTAAACTATTACGATTACACTGCTACGATTACACTTTTACAGTTACACTATAACGATCACACTATTACGATTACAATTTTACGATTACACAATTTTGACTACTTTATTATGTTAACACTAATTCAATTATTTTTTTACATTTACACTATTACGATTACTCTACTACGATTTCATTCTAACGATAACGTTATTACGATCACACTTTACACAATTTAGGATTTACGATTTCTCAATTACGATTACGCTATTACGTTTTTACTGTTACGATAACACTATTAAGGTTACACTAATATAAACTTTAATTACGATTACACTATTATGATCACACAATTTCTATAACAATAATACGATTACACTTTTACAATTACTTTTTTACGATTACACTATCAAGATTACACTATTACGATTACTCTGTAGGTGATCAACAACAACAACAGCAGCAGCAACAACCACAACCATTTTATATGACAGCTCCACCAGCACCACCAAATGGACCACTCGATCACAAAACAGTCCAATTTACCAACAACAGCGGTAAAAGGTTACAGAGTATCATTAGAAATATTAAAAACTACTTATATTATACGCAATGAAAATAAAAAAGAAGAAAAGAAAAACTATTCCACATAAAAGTTAAATACTTGGTATTCTTTATTTTATTTTTCATTAATTATTCGATTTACTTCTCTCTCTCTCTTCCCTTCTCATAGCGTTTAAATTTGTTGTGAAATGTCTCTGACGCCATAAATTTAACAAAAAACAAGTGAAATTCTAAAATGAAGCTGTGCTTTTTTTTAATAAATTTCTTTTACTTTCTTCTTAGCTTTTAAAAATATATATATATATATTTGTCATTTGTATTTGTCATTTGTTTAAACAAAAATTAGTTGTTTCTTTCGCCATTTCTTTCCGTATTTTTATCTAACTTTTTTAATTTTTTTTCAAATCTTTTATATATCACTAACCAACCAACATTCACTGTTTTAATTCTAAAGTTTTGTTTTTTGTTTAATAAATATATTATATCTGTAACAATTCCTATATATATTCCTATACTCTACCCATCAATCGGTTTAACATCATTCACCTATTTAACTGTGCTTTTGTTTAGTTTTATGTCCGATCCGGGTTTTTTTTTCATTACATAAAAGTTAAATCAGCAGTTATTGATAAGAATAATGTTAATTTCCTTTTTTTTTGTTGTTTGAATTGATAAAAGTCCTTATCTTTAAAACTCATCAAATAGTATTTACTAATATTAATAATAATAAAAAAAAACACACACATTTATTATTATTCTTATTATATGATCGATATAAAAATTACGATTATACAATTTCGATTATTTTAATACGTTTACACTATTACGATAATTGTATTTACACTAATACGATTACACGCCACTTTTGCACTATTACGATTACACTATTACGATTACACTGTTACGATTACGCTTTCACGATTACACTTTTAGAATTACACTGATATGATTACACTATTCCGATTATGCTATTATGATTACACTATTACGATTATGCTATTATGATAACGCTTTTGCGATTACAGTTTTATATATATATATATATATATATATATATATATATATATATATATATATATATATATATATATATATATATATATATAATATATATATATATAATAATAATAGTGATCGTAAAAGTGAAACCGTATATATATATATATATATATATATATATATATATATATATGTATATATATATGGTCAGCCATTTAACGTTGTTTTTTCTAACTAGTGCTTATTTCGTGAATGGTAACACTTAGCTCTTGTCTGATTTGACAGATAATTAGTTTTGTCGTTCCGCTGAACAAATATGGTTGTGTATACGCTTGTACGCTGGGAAATATTGCGACATTACTTTGAAAATCACTGTAATATTACAGAATCAAAAATCATTTTTTCAGATGAAGCTCATTTTGATCTTGACGGGTACGTAAACAAGCAAAATTGTCGCATTTGGGGCACAGAAAACACGCACTCATACATTGAAAAACCGATACACACAAGACGCGCCACTGTTTGGTGCGGATTTTGGTCCAGAGGCATAATTGGGCCATTTTTCTTCGAAAATGAGCAAGGAGTGGCCGTTACAGTCAATGACGATCGCTATCGGACCATGTTGAACGAATTTTTGTTCACAAAAATTGAAGAGAAGGATATTAGCAACATTTGGTTTCAACAGGACGGCGCTGCGTGCCACACAGCCGAAGCTACACTCGATCTTTTGTGCCCTGTTTTTGAAGATCGCATTATCAGCCGCAGATCTGATCGTTTGGACACTTCGGAGCTGCGATTTGACACCGTTGGACTATTATTTGTGGGTGCCGTCAAAGATAAATGTTACGCCAACAAGCCAGAGACAATTGACGCTTTAAAGGCCAATATTCGTGAAGCCATTGGTGAAAAACAGCTGTACACAATCGATAATGTGCTTAAAAATTGGACCGATCGTGTAGGCTACTGCATGGCCAGCCGAGGCAGCCATTTGAGTGAAATTATTTTCCATTATTAACCGAAAGTATTGTACTTTCAAATAAAAAAAGAAATTTGAGAAAATATTCAGTAGTTTTTTTTTTTCATAGCATTTTCAAAAAAAAAAAAAAAAAATATTTGGCGGACCCTATATAAGATTAGTGATGTTGATGGCATTTACTGTTTACTACTAATTTTGACTCTAATATTTGGAGGTTGCCATAGGTGGAGCTAAAACTTGGCAATTTTGCTTCATTTATGAGAATTTTTGTGGGTGTTGGCCATCAATTTTGTTTGAGGGGCTGAAGTACAAAACTAGACAAGTGCCGTTAACTGTTTTCTTACAGGACTGGCAAATAACTGAACTACTTAAATAGAGACTAGCCAGGATTTTTCTTTCTTTTCTCAGCAAAATTTTATCAAACTTTGAAGCTGGGACTGGTTTTCGTTGTGTTAAACATTGCCTAGTACCTAGAAATAAAAATGAATTAAAAAGCCATTTTATTTTATTCAACTGTTAGTTAGGAACTAATGTCTGGTTATGTTCGAGAAGTCAGTTGGGTGTAAAGTCATTGTCTTCTTATAAATATTTTAATATTTTTTTTTTTTTTTTTTTTTTTTAATTTTAGACTATGTATTCATATATTCAGGTTTTGTGTTTCTATTTTACAAGTGTTTTTTCAAGCTCATTTTTCTTTTTTTATTTAAATTTTTATGATCATATTTTGCCTTTTTGTCAATCATCTGAAAGGTAAACTTGTGATTTAAAAACAAATAAACCTGGTAAATATATTTTTAAACGAAATTGTCATGTTCTTGTTGTCTTTGATTATGTTTTTTTTGTTTTCATATTCTTATATATATATATATATATTATATATATATATATATATATATATATATATATATATATATATATATATATATATATATTTATTTTTATTTATATATATATATATATATATATATATATATATATATATATATATATATATATTTATTATTTATATATTTTTTATTTTTTATATTTTACTTTTAAATGATGCAATGATGATGTTACCTCTCTTATTGTTAAAGAATTAAAATTTTATTATTTGTTTTACATCTTTATAGTAATTGCTATTGTATCCCTTTAATTTTTCATTTTATGTTTCTTTTGATTTTAAACATATTTAAGAAATTTTAAATTTATTTTAATTGTATTTACGCAAAATGTAAAGAAACAATAATAAACAAATAATTTATTATTTTGTGTTAAAAAAATATATATATACTTTCATGAACTACCTTACAGGCTTGTTGGATAATAGATATTTATGGGATTATTATTTGCTTTTGTTGCACATTAAACGGTATCCGTTAATTTTTTCTGAAATGGTTTTCTTCTGAATAAATTTTTACTTTTAACACTAACTTATTTAAATTAAAATTATGTGTTCATGTTTTTAAATATTTGTAAAAGTAATTTTAAGAAAACTTAAAACATATGAAAAATGCAAGTTACAACTTATTTCGAGTATTGTCATCAGTCTTAGAAAAAAATTAGATGGAACATGGTTTGGTATTCGATATAAAGATTTTTTGGGCAGTTTCGGGGTAGTCTAGCTCCACTTTTCGATCAGTGCAGTTTTGAGATTATTCTGATTAGTAATCAGCTTCTTTGGTATTGCCAAGTCCAAAATTATCCACAATTTTTTGTCACGTTTAATAAGAGATTATTTAAGAAGCATGAGGTTTATTTAGTTCCATATCAACCATTACTTCAAAATCATTGATTTGCGTTTCGGGTCACAATCCTAATAATACCGTCTTTTTGATATCATCCTTAGTTTTGAATGCACACTAAATAAGCTGTGAGCCACTGTATATAGCACAGTGAAACACTTAACTTTTTTTTTCTTTCTTTTGTTAGACACAATACGCGAACTTATCTCAGTCAATGACATGCACCCGATTCTATTTTTAGACTCATTGAAACGGACCTACAGCTTGATGCCGGCTCCGAACGGCAAATTCATTAGAAAAGTATTCAGTACTCACCAGTCACTAGCTAATTTATGAGGTTTTACCGCTATTGAAAAAACTTTTTTTATATGGGTTGGCCTGAATTTGAACCGAGGACCTGGTTGATAGGCGGGGGTTTTACCTACCATACGCAGCGAGTTATATGAATCACCCTAATATATTTCCATCCTTATTTTTCTTTATTTCATTATAATTTTATATTGTAAATTTCTTTCAATTTGTTTGACTTTCAATTTATGTATATTATAATTTTATTTACAATAATAATTATTCATGTGTTCTTATGTCTAAATACTTAAAATATTGTTACCGTTTTTATTTTTCTTGTTTTACTGCTATCTTTTATTTACTACGAGTACACAATATATTTATACAGTTTACAACAACTTAATATTCACTATACAGCACTTTTATTTCCGCTTTAACACGTCTTAATCTCACGACAGCCAAATGATAACTAACTAAAATGTAGGTAAAACAGCCCTTTATATACCTAATTGACTGCAATTTAGAAGGTTCAGGAAATATCGACCATCTTCTATTTCCATATCCGCTAATTCAAATGTAACGTAAAGATATTCGATGTGGCAGTGCTGCCAACTAGACATATACCAAAATACCACAATGCAGAGTTGTATTTTTATTTTCGTAACACTGCCTCCCGCTTAAGCCTGTTCGTTCCGAATAGGCTCATTATCATTCTTCCCATAGCTTTCAAGTCGTTGTAAATATATCACTTTCATTTTTGATCGCGGACGATTATGCTATTATGATAACGCTTTAATGATTACAGTTTTACGATTACTCTATTACGATTCCACTTTTACCATTATCCGATTACACTATTATGTTTACACTATTACGATTACACTATTACGATTACACTATTACAGTTTCACTAATACGATTACACCATTACGATTTCACTATTACGATTACACTAATACCATTATACGTTTACGCTATTAGGATTACACATTACGATTTCACAATTTCGATAACAATACTACGATTACACTTTTACAACTACTCTATTACGATTTCACTATTATGATCACACTTTAGGACTTACCATTCCTGAATTACGATTACACTATTACGATTAATTAATTACCATTACACGATTTCCAATTATTTTATTACGTTTACACTAATACAATTATGTTATTACATTTACACTATTACGATTACACTATTTCGATTTCACTAATACGATTATACTATTACGATTACACTGTTACGATTACGCTTGCACGATTACACGTATAGGATTACACTGACATGATTACACTATACCGATTATGCTATTACGATTATGCTATTATGATAACGCTTTTACGATTACTCTATTACGATTTCACTTTTACGATTACACGATTACACTATTACGATTACACTATTACTATTATTATTTTATTACGTGTACACTATTTCGATTACTCTATTACGATTTCATTCCAACGATAACATTATTACGATCACACTTTACACAATTTAGGATTTACGATTTCTCAATTACGATTACACTATTACGTTTTTACTGTTACGATAACCCTATTACAGTTACACTAATATAAAATTTAATTACGATTACACTATTATGATTACACAATTTCTATAACAATATTACGATTAAACTTTTACAATTACTTTTTTAAAATTTACACAATTTCGATTATTTTTTTACGTTTATACTATTACGATTACGCTATTATGATAACGCATTTACAATTACAGTTTTACGATTACACTATTACGATTACACAATAACGATTTCACTACAACGACTTCACTATCACGATTAAACTATTACGATTACACTGCTGCGATTACGCTTTCACGATTACACTTTTACAGTTACACTATAACGATCACACTATTACGATTACACTTTTAGTATTACACTAATACAATTATTTTATTACGATTACACTGTTACAATTACACAATTTCGATAACAATATTACGATTACACATTTATGATTACTTTATTACGTACACACTTTCAATATTACTCTATTACGATTACACTATTACGATTACATTATTACGATTACGCTTTCACGATTATTCTTTTTCGATTACGCTTTTACGATTACACTTTTAAAATTACGCTATCACGATTTTACTAAAACGATTACACTTTTACGGTTACACTATTACGATTAGGCTATTATGATAACGTTTATACGATTACAGTTTTCCGATTACACTGTTATGATTACACTATACCGATTGTACTGTTACGATTACAATATTACGATGACACTATTACGAATTCACTATTATTATCACGCTATTACGATTACACTATTACGTTTACACTATTACGATTACAGTTTTACAATTACTTTATAACGCTTACGCTATATTACGCTTACACTATATTATGATTGCACTATAAGGATTACACTATTACGATTACGCTTTTACGATTACGCTTTCACGAATACACTTTTACAAATACACTTTAACGATTACACTATTCCAAATATGATCTTAAGATTACACTATTACGGTTACACAATTATGATTTCTATAACGACTACACTTTTACAGTTGCACTAATACAATTGTTTTATTAGTATTACACTATTACGATTACACTATTACGATTAAACTATTTCGATTGCACTACTACGATTACATAATTCCGTTTACACTATTACGATTTCACTATTACGATTACACTAATACCATTATAGGTTTACGCTATCAGGATTACACATTAAGATTTCACAATTTCCATAACAATATTACGATTACACTTTTACAACTACTCTATTACAATTTCACTATTACGATAACATTACTACGATCACACTTTAGGACTTACGATTCCTGAATTACGATTACACTATTACGATTAATTTATTACGATTACACAATTTCAATTATTTTATTACGTTTACACTAATACAATTATTTCATTACATTTACACTATTACGATTACACTATTACGAATTCACTTATACGATTATTCTACTACGATTACACTATTACGATTATGCTATTATGATAACGCTTTTATGATTACAGTTTTACGATTACTCTATTACGATTTCACTTTTACGATTACACGATTTCACTATTATGTTTACACTATTACGATTACACTATTACGATTTCACTAATACGAATAAACTATTACGATTAAACGATAACGCTTTCACGATTTCACTTTTATGATTGCACTATCACGATTACACTATTCAGATTTCTCAGTTACGATTACACTAATACAATTATTTTAATACGTTTACACTATTACGAATAATTTATTTACACTATTACGATTAAACATCACGATTGCACTATTACGATTTCACTAGTAACATTAAACTCTTACGAACACTGCTACGATTACACTTTCACGATTACACGTATAGGATTACACTGACATGATTACACTATTCCGATAATGCTATTACGATTACACTATTACGATCACGCTATTATGATAACGCTTTTGCGATTACTCTATTACGATTTCACTTTTACGATTACACTATTACACTATTATGTTTACACTATTACGATTACACTATTACGATTTCACTAATACGATTAAAATATTACGATTATACGATAACGCTTTCACGATTTCACTTTTATGATTGCACTATTACGATTACACTATTTAGATTTCTCAGTTACGATTACACTAATACAATTATTTAAATACGTTTACAATATTGCGATTATTTAATTTACACTATTACGATTACACATCACGATTGCACAAATACGATTTCCCTAATACGATTAAACTATTACGATTACACTGCTACGATTACGCTTTCACGATTACACTTTCACAGTTACACTATAACGATTACACTATTACGATTACACTGCTACGATTACGCTTTCACGATACACTTTTACAGTTACACTATAACGATCACACTATTACGATTACACAATTTTGATTATTTTATTACGTTTACACTTATACAATTATTTTATTACATTTACACTATTACGATTACACTATTACGGTTATACTTTTACGAGTACTCTTTTATGATTTCACTACTACAATTATTTTATAACCCTTACGCTATATTACTATCACACTATTACGATTACACTATTCCGTTTATACTACTACGGTTTCACAATTACGTTTTCTCAATTACGAGTACGATATTACGATTCTACTACTACGAATACACAATTATTTTATTACGTTTACACTATTACGATTACAGTAATACAATTACACTATTCCGTTTACACTATTACGATTTCACTATTACGATTACACTAATACCATTATACGTTTACGTTATTAGGATTACACATTACGATTTCACAATTTCGATAACAATATTACGATTACACTTTTACAACTACTCTATTGCGATTTCACTATTACGATAACATTATTACGATCACACTTTAGGTTTTACGATTCCTGAATTGCGATTACACTATTACGATTTTACTATTACGATTAATTTATTACGAAAACATAATTTCAATTATTTTATTACGTTTACAATAATACAATTATTTTATTACATTTACACAATTACGATTACACTATTACGATTTCACTTTTACGATTACACGATTACACTATTATGTTACGATTACGCTATTATGATAACGCATTTACGATTAGAGTTTTACGATTACACTACTACGATTACACAGTAATGATTTCACTATCACGACTTCACTATCACGACTACACATTCACGATTTCACTATCACGACTTCACTATAACAATTGCATTCACGATTTCATTATAACGATTACAATATTCCGATTATACCATTACGATAACACTTTTACGATTACGCTGATAGAAATATTTTATTACGATTACACTATTACCATTTTCAATTACGATTACACTATTACAATTTCACCATAACGATAACACTATTACGATATCACTATTAGGATTAATCAATTACGATTTAACTAATACCTTTTCACTCTTACAATTTCAATATTACAATTACAATTTTAAATTTACACTAATATAGTTATTTTATTACGTTTACACTATTACGATTACACATTACGATTACACTATTACGATTCCACTAATAGGATCACACTATTACGATCATACTTTTACGATTGCTCTATTACGATAACGCTATTATGATAACGCTTTTACGATTACATTTTTCCGATTACACTGTAATGATTACACTCCTCCGATTATACTGTAACGATTACATTATTGCGATTACACTATTACGATTTTACTATTACGTTTACTCTATTTCGATTACACTCTTACGGTTATACTTTTACGATTACACTAAAACAATTATTTTATTACGCGTGCACTATTTCAATTACTTTATTACGATTTCATTGTTACGATAACATTATTACGATCACACTTTACACAATTTAGGATTTACAATTTCATAATTACGATTACACTATTACGTTTTTACTGTTACGATCGCACTATTACGATTAGACTAATATAAACTTTAACTACGATTACACTATTATGATTACACAATTTCTATAACAATATTACGATTACACTTTTATGATTACTTTATTACGTACACACTTTCACGATTACTCTATTACGATTACACTATTACGATTACACTATAACGATTTCACTAATACGATTAAATTATTACGATTACATTATTACGATTACGCTTTCACGATTACACTTTTTCGATTACGCTTTTACGATTACACTTTTAAAATTACGCTATCACGATTTTACTAAAACGATTACACTTTTACGGTTACACTATTACGATTAGGTTATTATAATAACGTTTTTACGATTACAGTTTTCCGATTACACTATCACAATTTCACTGTTACAACAATACTATGACGATTACACATTACGATTTACAATTTCTCAATTACGATTACATTATTAGGATTTTACTGTTACGATTACACTATTACGATTACACTAATACAATTATTTTATTACAATTACACAATTTCTAATACAATATTACGATTACACCTTTATAATTACTTTATTACCCTTACACATTCACGCTTACGATTTCACTATTACGATAACATTATTACGATCATATTTGAGGATTTACGATTCCTGAATAACGATTAAACTATTACGATTTTACTATTACGATTACAAAATTTCCATTTTTTATTACGTTTACACTTATACAATTATTTTATTACATTTATACTATTACGATTACACTATTATGGGTACACTTTTACGATTACACTAAAACAATTATTTTATTGCGTGTACACTATTACGATAACGCTATTGCAATTACGATTACACTACTAAGATTTCACTATCACGATTACACTTTTATGATTATACTACTACAATTATTTTATTACGTTTACACTATATTACTATTACACTATAACGATTACACTATTCCGTTTACACTATTACGATTTCACTATTACAATTACACTAATACCATTATATATTTACGCTATCAGGATTACTCATTACGATTTCACAATTTCGATAACAATATTACGATTACACTTTTACAACTACTCTATTACGATTTCACTATTACGATAACATTATTACGATCACACTTTAGGACTTACGATTCCTGAATTACGTTTACACTATTACGATTAATTTATTACGATTACACAATTTCAATTATTTTATTACGTCTACACTAATACAATTATTTTATTACATTTACACTATTACGATTACACTATTACGAATTCACTAATACGTTTATTCTATTACGATTACACTTTTACGACTATGCTATTATGATAACGCTTTTATGATTACAGTTTTACGATTACTCTATTACGATTTCACTTTTACGATTACACGATTACACTATTACGATTACACTATTACGATTACACTATTACGATTGCACTTATACGATTAAACTATAACGATTAAACGATAACGCTTTCACGATTTCACTTTTATGATTGCACTATCACGATTACACATTAATACAATTATTTTAATACGTTTACACCATTACGATTATTTGATTTACACTATTACGATTAAACATCACGATTGCACTATTAAGATTTCACTAATACGATTACACTATTACAATTACACCTTTTCGATTACACAATTTTGATTATTTTATTACGTTTACACTAATACAATTATTTTATTACATTTACACTATTACGATTACACTATTACGGTTACACTTTTACGATTACACTTTTATGATTACACTACTACAATTATTTTATTACGTTTACACTATATTACTATTACACTATTACGATTACACTATTCCGTTTATACTACTACAATTTCACAATTACATTTTCTCAATTACGAGTACGATATTACGATTCCACTACTACGAATACACAATTATTTTATTACGTTTACGCTATTAGGATTACACATTACGATTTCACAATTTCGATAACAATATTACTATTACACTTTTACAACTACTCTATTGCGATTTCACTATTACGATAATATTATTACAATCACACTTTATGACTTACGATTCCAGAATTACGAATACACTATTACGATTTTACTATTACGATTAATTTATTACGATTACATAATTTCAATTATTTTATTACGTTTACACTAATCCAATTATTTTATTACATTTGCACTATTACGATCACACTATTACGATTTCCCTAATACGATTATACTATTACGATTACACTATTACGATTATGCTATTATGATAACGCTTTTAAGATTACAGTTTTACGATTACTCTATTACGATTTCACTTTTCCGATTAGACGATTACACTATTATGTTTACACTATTGCGATTACACTATTACGATTACACTATTACGATTTCACTAATACGATTAAACTATTACGATTAAACGATAACTTTTATGATTGCACTATTACGATTATACTATTCAGATTTCTCAGTTACGATTACACTAATACAATTATTTTAATACGTTTAATAATAATACGATTAAACTATTACGATTACACTGCTACGATTACGCTTTTACAGTTACACTATAACGATCACACTATTACGATTACACTTTTACGATTACACAATTTTGATTACTTTATTATGTTGACACTAATTCAATTATTTTTTTACATTTACACTATTACGATTACTCTACTACGATTTCATTCTAACGATAACATTATTACGATCACACTTTACACAATTTAGGATTTACGATTTCTCAATTACGATTACGCTATTACGTTTTTACTGTTACGATAACACTATTAAGGTTACACTAATATAAACTTTAATTACGATTACACTATTATGATCACACAATTTCTATAACAATAATACGATTACACTTTTACAATTACTTTTTTACGATTACACTTTCAAGATTACACTATTACGATTACTCTGTAGGTGATCAACAACAACAACAGCAGCAGCAACAACCACAACCATTTTATATGACAGCTCCACCAGCACCACCAAATGGACCACTCGATCAATTTGGACAACTTCAACAGCAATTGGCCAATATGTCTATGGCGGCGGGCCCCCAACATGCCTATCAAACAAATTTACCACAAAACATTCCAATTTACCAACAACAGCGGTAAAAGGTTACAGAGTATCATTAGAAATATTAAAAACTACTTATATTATACGCAATGAAAATGAAAAAGAAGAAAAGAAAAACTATTCCACATAAAAGTTAAATACTTGGTATTCTTTATTTCATTTTTAATATATTATTCGATTTACTTCTCTCTCTCTCCTCCCTTCTCATAGCGTTTAAATTTGTTGTGAAATGTCTCTGACGCCATAAATTTAACAAAAAACAAGTGAAATTCTAAAATGAAGCTGTGCTTTTTTTTAATAAATTTCTTTTACTTTCTTCTTAGCTTTTAAAAATATATATATATTGTATTTGTCATTTGTTTAAACAAAAATTAGTTGTTTCTTTCGCCATTTCTTTCCGTACTTTTATCTAACTTTTTTAATTTTTTTTCAAATCTTATATATATCACTAACCAACCAACATTCAGTTTTTTAATTCTAAAGTTTTGTTTTTTGTTTAATAAATATATTATATCTGTAACAATTCCTATATATATTCTTATACTCTACCCATCAATCGGTTTAACATCATTCACCTATTTAACTGTGCTTTTGTTTAGTTTTATGTCCGATCCGGGTTTTTTTTCATTACATAAAAGTTAAATCAGCAGTTATTGATAAGAATAATGTTAATTTCCTTTTTTTGTTGTTTGAATTGATAAAAGTCCTTATCTTTAAAACTCATCAAATAGTATTTACTAATATTAATAATAATAAAAAAACACACAGATTTATTATTATTCTTATTATATGATCGATATAAAAATTACGATTACTCTATAACGATTTCGCTATTACGATTATACAATTTCGATTATTTTATTACGTTTACACTATTACGATTACACTATTACGATTACGCCATTATGATAACGCATTTACGATTACAGTTTTCCGATTACACTATTACGATAACACAATAACGATTTCACTATCACGACTTCAATATTACGATTACACATTCACGATTTCACTATCACGACTTCACTATTACAATTAAGCATTCACGATTTCATTATAACAATTACAATACCATTACGATAACACTTTTACGATTACGCTGATAGAAATATTTTATTACGTTAACACTATTACGATTACACTATTATCACCTTTCAATTACGATTACACTATTACAATTTCACTATAACGATAACACTATTACGATATCACTATTAGGATTAATCAATTACTATTTAACTAATACCTTTTCACTTTTACGATTTCAATATTACCATTACACCTTTAAGTTAACACTAATACAATTATTTTAATACGTTTACACTATTACGATAATTGTATTTACACTAATACGATTACACGCCACTTTTGCACTATTACGATTACACTATTACGATTACACTGTTAAGATTACGCTTTCACGATTACACTTTTAAAATTACACTGATATGATTACACTATTCCGATTATGCTATTATGATTACACTATTACGATTATGCTATTATGATAACGCTTTTACGATTACAGTTTTACGATTACTCTATTACGGTTTCACTTTTGCGATCATTATTATGTTTACACTATTACGATTACACTATTACGATTACATTATTACGATTACACTATTACGATTACACTATTACGATTTCACTCTTACGATTTCACTAACCATTACATATATATATATATATATATATATATATATATATATATATATATAGTACGATTACACTATTACGATTTCACTCTTACGATTTCACTAACCATTACATATATATATATATATATATATATATATATATATATATATATATATATATATATAATAATAGTGTAATCGTAATAGTGTAATCGTAATAGTGTAAACATAATAGTGATCGCAAAAGTGAAACCGTAATAGAGTAATCGTAAAACTGTAATCGTAAAAGCGTTATCATAATAGCATAATCGTAATAGTGTAATCATAATAGCATATATATATATATATATATATATATATATATATATGTAATGGTTAGTGAAATCGTAAGAGTGAAATCGTAATAGTGTAATCGTAATAGTGTAAACATAATAGTGATCGTAAAAGTATATATATATATATGGTCAGCCATTTAACGTTGTTTTTTCTAACGAGTTCTTATTTCGTGAATGGTAACACTTAGCTCTTGTCTGATTTGACAGATAATTAGTTTTGTCGTTCCGCTGAACAAATATGGTTGTGTATACGCTTGTACAACGCTGGGAAATATTGCGACATTACTTTGAAAATCACTGTAATATTACAGAATCAAAAATCATTTTTTTAGATGAAGCTCATTTTGATCTTGACGGGTATGTAAACAAGCAAAATTGTCGCATTTGGGGCACAGAAAACACGCACTCATACATTGAAAAACCGATACACACAAGACGCGCCACTGTTTGGTGCGGATTTTGGTCCAGAGGCATAATTGGGCCATTTTTCTTCGAAAATGAGCAAGGAGTGGCCGTTACAGTCAATGACGATCGCTATCGGACCATGTTGAACGAATTTTTGTTCACAAAAATTGAAGAGAAAAATATTAGCAACATTTGGTTTCAACAGGACGGCGCTGCGTGCCACACAGCCGAAGCTACACTCGATCTTTTGTGCCCTGTTTTTGAAGATCGCATTATCAGCCGCAGATCTGATCGTTTGGACACTTCGGAGCTGCGATTTGACACCGTTGGACTATTATTTGTGGGTGCCGTCAAAGATAAGTGTTACGCCAACAAGCCAGAGACAATTGACGCTTTAAAGGCCAATATTCGTGAAGCCATTGGTGAAAAACAGCTGTACACAATCGATAATGTGAAAATTGGACCGATCGTGTAGGCTACTGCATGGCCAGCCGAGGCAGCCATTTGAGTGAAATTATTTTCCATTATTAACCGAAAGTATTGTACTTTCAAATAAAAAAAGAAATTTGAGAAAATATTCAGTAGTTTTTTTTTCATAGCATTTTCAAAAAAAAAAATATATATATATTTGGCGGACCCTATATAAGATTAGTGATGTTGATGGCATTTACTGTTTACTACTAATTTTGACTCTAATATTTGGAGGGTGCCATAGGTGAAGCTAAAACTTAGCAATTTTGCTTCATTTATGAGAATTTTTGTGGGTGTTGGCCATCAATTTTGTTTGAGGGGCTGAAGTACAAAACTAGACAAGTGCCGTTAACTGTTTTCTTACAGGACTGGCAAATAACTGAACTACTTAAATAGAGACTAGCCAGGATTTTGCTTTCTTTTCTCAGCAAAATTTTATCAAACCTTGAAGCTGGGACTGGTTTTCGTTGTATTAAACATTGCCTAGTACCTAGAAATAAAAATGAATTAAAAAGCCATTTTATTTTATTCAACTGTTAGTTAGGAACTAATGTCTGGTTATGTTCGAGAAGTCAGTTGGCTGTAAAGTCATTGTCTTCTTATAAATATTTTAATATTTTTTTATTTATTTTTTTTTTAATTTTAGACTATGTATTCATATATTCAGGTTTTGTGTTTCTATTTTACAAGTGTTTTTTCAAGCTCATTTTTCTTTTTTTATTTAAATTTTTATGATCATATTTTGCCTTTTTGTCAATCATCTGAAAGGTAAACTTGTGATTTAAAAACAAATAAACCTGGTAAATAATTTTTTAAACTAAATTGTCATGTTCTTGTTGTCTTTGGTTATGTTTTTTTTGTTTTCATATTCTTAGTTTATATATATATATATATATATATATATATATATATTTATTATTTATATTTTTTTTATTTTTTATATTTTACTTTTAAATGATGCAATGATGATGTTACCTCTCTTATTGTTAAGGAATTAAAATTTTATTATTTGTTTTACATCTTTATAGTAATTGCTATTGTATCCCGTTAATTTTTCATTTTTTGTTTCTTTTGATTTTAAACATATTTAAGAAATTTTAAATTTATTTTAATTGTATTTACGCAAAATGTAAAGAACCAATAATAAACAAATATTTATTATTTTGTGTTAAAAAAAATATATATATACTTTCATGAACTACCTTACAGGCTTGTTGGATAATAGATATATATGGGATTATTATTTGCTTTTGTTTTCACGCAAATGTACATACATATGTACATATGTATATATTTTTCGTTTGTACATGTGTTGCACATTAAACGGTATCCGTTAATTTTTTCTGAAATGGTTTTCTTCTAAATAAATTTTTACTTTTAACACTAACTTATTTAAATTAAAATTATGTGTTCATGTTTTTAAATATTTGTAAAAGTAATTTTAAGAAAACTTAAAACATATGAAAAATGCAAGTTACAACTTATTTCGAGTATTGTCATCAGTCTTAGAAAAAAATTAGATGGAACATGGTTTGGTATTCGATATAAAGATTTTTTGGGCAGTTTCGGGGTAGTCTAGCTCCACTTTTCGACCAGTGCATTTTTGAGATCATTCTGATTAGTAATCAGCTTCTTGGTATTGCCAAGTCCAAAATTATCCACAATTTTTTGTCACGTTTAATAAGAGATTATTTAAGAAGCATGAGGTTTGTTTAGTTCCATATCAACCATTACTTCAAAATCATTGATTTCCGTTTCGGGTCACAATCCTAATAATACCGTCTTTTTGATATCATCCTTAGTTTTGAATGCACACTAAATAAGCTGTGAGCCACTGTATATAGCACAGTGAAACACTTAACTTTTTTTTTCTTTCTTTTGTTAGACACAATACGCAAACTTATCTCAGTCAATGACATGCACCCGATTCTATTTTTAGACTCATTGAAACGGACCTACAGCTTGATGCCGGCTCCGAACGGCAAATTCATTAGAAAAGTATTCAGTACTCACCAGTCACTAGCTAATTTATGAGGTTATACCGCTATTGAAAAAATTTTTTTCATATGGTTTGGCCTGAATTTGAACCGAGGACCTGGTTGATAGGCGGGGGTCTTACCTACCATACCCAGCGAGTTATATGAATCACCCTAATATATTTCCACCCTTATTTTTCTTTATTTCATTATAATGTTATATTGTAAATTTCTTTCAATTTGTTTGACTTTCAATTTATGTATATTATAATTTTATTTACAATAATAATTATTCATGTGTTCTTATGTCTAAATACTTAAAATATTGTTACCGTTTTTATTTTTCTTGTTTTACTGCTATCTTTTATTTACTACGAGTACACAATATATTTATACAGTTTACAACAACTTAATATTCACTATACAGCACTTTTATTTCCGCTTTAACACGTCTTTATCTCACGACAGCCAAATGATAACTAACTAAAATGTAGGTAAAACAGCCCTTTATATACCTAATTGTCTGCAATTTAGAAGGTTCAGGAAATATCGACCATCTTCTATTTCCATATCCGCTAATTCAAATGTTACGTAAAGATATTCGATGTGGCAGTGCTGCCATCTAGACATATACCAAAATACCACAATGCAGAGTTGTATTTTTATTTTCGTAACACTGCCTCTCGCTTAAGCCTGTTCGTCCCGAATAGGCTCATTATCTTTCTTCCCATAGCTTTCAAGTCGTTGTAAATATATCACTTTCATTTTTAATCGCGGACTGTTGTTCTTCTGTATTCTGTATACCACATCATTTAACATTTTGACTACTTTTTAAGGTCCATCCCAGTTAGTTTGCAGCTTGGGAGATAATCCTTCCTTACGCTGTGGGTTGTAGAGTAGAACCAGTTGTCCCTCATGGAAGCCATTAGCACCTGCTGATCGATCATACCTGGCTTTCAATCTATCACGGTCCATTTCTAGTCGTGTATACATCATTTCATGAAGTTCTTTGGAAACTTCTTTTTGCTTGGCATTACCGACTGGTGCTCTCGATTTATATCTCTGCAGATGATTCTGACATGTTCTGACTGCATTTTTAACCGTAATACATTCAATGCAGTTTCCATCCGAGGACAGCTTGCTTGCGTCCAACCCAATAGTAACGCTGTTTTAATTTTTCAACTGTATTCGACGCGCTAAGATGCCCTCCGCTATATTCCTTATGAGACTGATTTAAAATTTCTTTCATTTTTGAGAAAGGAACCACTATTAGATTGGAAGTTGTATTGTCGTCTGCACTTTCCCAGCTTCGGTATAAGCACTCATCTATCAGCTTTAAACTATCTCATTGAGCCCAATAAGCCTTTATTAGAGGGCTATCCGCTGATATGTCCTTACTAGTAGGCCATCTCTCTTTTTCCTTAGCCGCTATTATCCTCGCCAGTACAGGGTCTCGCCTCTGAGTCGTTGACCAGTCTTCGTTAAACTCCAGACGTAATTGTCTGATATTGATAATGGTCTTTTTGGCCTATCACCTGTTTTATCAGCGGCTATCTTTTTTCGTTTCTACTCTTTCCACTCCTGTAATAAGTTTCACTGTTACGAGGCAATCTTTTCATGTCACAGCCTCTTTGATGACAATCGGCATTATGGCCATCCTCATTTACATTAATGCGTTCATTTATTTGCACACTGTCGGGTACACCTAAGCCCATTTTATGTCCTCTATGAGTAAGACGTTTGTTACTAAATTCTTCGGGCTTTTTATAGGTAGTGTTCTTCCATTTGTCATATCTTCATGGCGATGCAAATCTTGCACTTCGCAACGGAGCCCTGCAATGCCTTTGTAAATGACCGCTCTTACCACAGTTTTGGCACTTCCTGTTTGCCCTTTGCTCTTTTGCGGCCAAAAGACGCTCTATCACCTCTTTTTTAGCAACAATTAAATCTTCTTTGGTATTTACGGTTTTCATGCTATACACTTTATGTACTTGGATATCTCTCGAGCGGTTCCTGTGCCAGTGCAAATGCCAAGGTCTCTACAAAGATTGCCTTATGAGCAGCACACACCGCATACTTAATATCGGGGTCCCTTATACCACTGATGAATGCTTCTGTCTTAATTTGCTCTACTAATGAGTGGGTCTCACCTGGATGACTAAGCAGCACCAATCTCTCGCCTCCTTTGCAAAGGCTTGCAATGATTCTTGTCTTTTTCGTCCGACACCTTAATCCATTCGGTACAAATCTCGTTTATGCTCGTCGCCAAATTTACTCTGTATCGCCACCATTAATTCGCTGTAGTCGTTACTGCAGCTGACTGGCATTATTTTGAGAATCGCTGCTGCAGCTCCTTTTAACGCCAATATTAGTTCAAGAGCCTTCCCTTCATCGTCCCATCCGTTTCTATTCGCCATTGTCTCGAATTGGAATTTAAATACCGATAGGGGTGAGCTACCATCAAAGCAAGGTGTTTTTATTCTGCTGTAAACTTCTGGTATGATACGCACTGGTTCCGGTTTTTGACACTGGAGACTGTTGATTTTGTCCACAATTACCTCAATTGATTGTTCTCCACCGCTTCTACCCTCTTGCTTACATTTGTATATATTTCCTATAACTTCTCAGTTGTTGCTTTGGAAGATTCACGTACCTCAGCCAAAAGTTTTTGACTATCGGCTCTAGAAGTTTTTCGAATTTCAGCTCTACAGGTTTGTAGTAGCTCAGTAGAAGTTTTCTCAAGCTTCGTTTCAGTTTTTGTAAGAAAATTATGGTTTTCGGCTCTAGAAAATTCTTTTACCTCAGCCAAAAGCTTTTGATTCTCAGCTCTAGAAGTTTCATGTGCAGTGTGCAATATTTGCATTTTTCCCATCATAGCGGCCAGCAATGAGTTAATGTCCATATTAGTTGTTGATGTAGGGTATCTCAGGATCATTCTCATCGTCAAATTCGTGAGTATCGATGTCTATGCCACGTCTCTGAAATTCCTTTAACAGACGTTTCTGTAATACCGTCTTATTACTAGTTGTTGAGAGCTCCAACTTAGTAAACTCGCTTTTGAGTCTATCCACTTTTTATTCTTGGAATTTTATTTTTTGTTTTCATTTTATTTTTTTAATTTTAATTTATTTTTTATATACGCAATCCCACTTCTGACACCAAATGATACGTTTTAACTTTTTTAAACGTTTAAGTTCGTTTAAGTTGCGTTTAAAATAAAATAAATACCGTTTTTATTTTTCTTGTTTTACTGTTATCTTTTATTTACTACACAATAACTTTCATACAGTTTACAACTTAACATTCACTATACAGCACTTTTATTTCCGCTTTAACATGTCTTTATCTTACGGCAGCCAAATGATAATTAACTAACATGTAGGTAAAACAGCCCTTTATATACCTAATTGTCTGCATTTTAGAAGGTTTAGGAAATATCGATCATCTTCTATTTCCATATCCGTTAATTTAAATGTAACGTAAAGATCAAGGCGAATTCAATAAGGTGGCCTTAATTTACTACGTAAGCAACAGCTGATACATTCGCGTATGTCAAAAAACACAAACATTCTGTATTTTGTTGACAACAAATATTTTTGATCCTACAGCTTTTTGCTTACTGCAGTGTTGCATAATATTGACACACCGAAATTTTGTTTTACAGTGTTGTATTCATTTTCAATTAAAGACCACCTTATTAAATTCGCCTTGGTAAAGATATCGATGTGGCAGTGCTGCCAACTTGACATATACCAAAATGCAGACTTGTATTTTTATTTTCGTAACAATATGTAATTTAAACAAATATTGTTTAGTTTAAATTTCTAAGTTTAAATAATTGGCGCAGTCGGATTTGCCAACCAACAAAACATTAAAAAAAAAAAAATTTTCGCAAATTCCAAAGGAAATTTAAAATCATTTCTGTTATTGAAAATTTCAAAAAAAGGAAAAAAAAATTTCCAAAACTGAAAAGAAATATCTTTTTTCAAAAATAAAAAACAAGCTGCAAATATCTACATTCCATAAATAAGTTTTTTATAAAGAAGGAAAACTTGAAAAGAAGGAAAATATTCTAATAAAAATCAGAAACAAAATCTTAAGAAGAAATATTGGGCAACATACATAACATAAAATTCTGCAAGAAGCAAAAGAGCAAAGAACTCCAAGATAAGAGGAAAATCAAGGCATCTTAAATCAAGTCAGCAATCAAGTCAAAAATGCATTCAAGCTTCTGGATGGTGTTCTAGAATTCGATGGAAACACATCGAAGAAATACGCAAATATGTTGATGAGGTTCTGTTAACAATATTCGATTTAAGCGTACGAAACAAGATTGTATCCAAAGCAAATATCACAATGATAAACAACAACAATCCAATGAAATGGGAGGAGATGAAGGCAATTTTAAGAGCGAATTTCAATATATCAGAAAGTGTGGAAATTATAATTGATAAAATTAAAACTGCGGAATTAAGATCTGGTATTAGTGATTTTTATGAATTATTCACTAATTTAAATTTAAAAACAAGTGTAGATAAAAGTGATAACCAGTGGTTTAGCTGTCAAATAATGAAAAAATGGTTTTAAAAATTTTTATAAGCAAATTAACTAATGAACCTAAATTACTTCTTAATTCAAGAAATCCGACCACTCTGTTAAATACCAAAGAAATTTTTATTAAAACGGAATATTTATTTTCAAAAAAATTTATATTACAATCTGTTTCGTCTAGATTTCAATGTCAAAATAATCAAATTCAAATTTTGAAATTAATCGGAATAGAAATTTTTCGAATGATAAAAATAAATATAATGAGTACAAACGATATAATTCTAAATATTTGAACAATAAAAAGAGTTACCACAATCAGTTCCAATCAAAAATAATTCCCATAATTCCAATACATGTTCCAGAAATGTTTATAATGAAATTTTCCGGTTTCAAACCAATATAGACAAAATAATTCGCATAGTAACAATTATTATAATAGCATAAATAGGAATAATCTAACAGATTTTAATAGACAAAATTCTCAACAAGTAAGTATAAATAGACCAGTTAATATGGATATAGAAATTATTTAAATGTTAAATTTTCAGTTAGTGGACGAAGATCTTTACTCTGCATAATACTAAAAACTAAAACCATACCAATAAAATTAGTAATAGATACAGGATCAGGCACAACTGCCATAAGAAGAGGCTTATTTCATAGTTCTTTTAAATCAAAACTTGAGCGTCAAATAGTTTTAAACACTATCTGTTCCAAAATTTTTACTACATCGAAAGTAACTATTCCATTATTTAAAGAGTTAAATTCTCAAGGTTCAGGGATAATTACAAAATCGTGTAGTCCATATAATGCACCACTGTGGGTTGTACCAAAAAAAAATCGATAATTCAGGTAAACAAAAATAGAGAGTAGTAATTGACTGCCGAAAACTTAATGATGTTACCAATGAAGACAAATTTCCAATACCAAGTATAGAGTATCTTTTATCAAAATTAGGAAACGGACAGTATTTCATCACTTTAGATTTAGCTAAATGTTTTTATTAAATTCAAATTTTACCAGAAGATAGGCACAAAACAGCGTTTTCAACTCCATTATGAATTCACGAGAATGCAATTTCAGCTAAAAAATTCCCCAGCATCTTTTCAAAGAGTGATGAACGAAGTACTACAGAGTTATATTAATAATATATGCGTTGTCTATTTAAATAATATATTAATATTTTCCACTTCTCTCCAGGAGCATATTTTATCATTGAAGGGAGTAATTTTTCTAAACGTGATTCAGAGTATTTAGGGCACATAATAACACCTGAGGGTATAAAACCAAATCCTAATAAAATTGGCATTATAAGGAAAATTCCATTACCAAAGACATTTAAGGAAATTAAATCGTTTTTAGTTTTTTGACTGGCTTTTACAGGAAATTTCTTAAAAATTACAGTCAAATATCCTTACCAATGATTTCATATTTAAAAAAAGATCTGTTATAAATACTGAGGATGAAAATTACATTAATTCCTTTATTAAATTAAAGAAACTTATAGCTTCCACTCCAGACTGGCATATCCAAAATTTGACAAATCATTTGTTTCAACCACAGATGCAAACAACGAGGCTTTGGGTGCAGTGTTGTCATCATGTTGAATGATCATCTGCATTTAAATCACGTACTTTAAATAAGCATAAACTTAATTACAGTGCTATTGAAAAATAATTGTTAGCGATTGTTTGGTCAGTAAAATATTTTAAACCCTATTTATTTGCCAGAGCGTTTAAAATTCAAGCCGACCATAGACCACTTGTAAGGTTAAATTCAATAAGGAAACCTAACATGAAATTACAGAGATGGAAATTACAACTAAATGAATATGATTTTGATAGAATTCGTAAAGGGAAAAACAAATCAAGTAGCAGACTTTCTTAGCCGTTTAGATATAAATGTTTTGGAAGAAAAAAGAATTCAATCTGATTTAGAAACAATACATAGCGGATGTGAAAATTTAGATGACCATATTCCAATAACAAAATCACCAGTAAATATATTTAAAATTCATTGAAATATAATGACACGACTCATACAACAACGGGATACAAACCTTATGACTTGTTTCACAATAAAGTAGGTAAATGTATTTGGAAAAATTTGAATGTGCAATTTCGAAAAGGAAACATGTCCGAATATTTAAAGTTTACAGGAAATGAAGAAAACTAATTATTTTTTAATGATATATAATAGTTCAAATTTTAAAAGGATTATAAATATTTTGGGGCTAATTTTTAACCAAAAATTACAGAAATATTTGGATATTGACTCTATTATATATATGTGTTTATATATTTAAAATTAATGAGATGTGCCCTTTTCGAAATTTATCATATCGAATATACAAAACTTAACGAAAAAAAACAATATTAATCTGCAGAAAATTTTATTTTAGGTATTAAAAAAATAAAGGCAATACTTCTACCAAAATAATAATTAATTTTATCAAAAATCTTTTTCCGGAAGCTCTTTTCCATTTGTAGTTGGCCATTGCATCATAAAATTCTGTAAATTCTGCCAGTATATTACTTGAATTTTACAATATCTGCAATTTTCAGATAATAAATAGGTACTTTCTCTATAAGCTCGATAATGAACAAGAAGAAAAAAATAACGGCTTTGCGCGTTAAACAAAAAAAGCAGTGCTGCATTGGATTTTTTCGTACTCTTTGTTTCAACAGTAATTTCGAAAAGGGCACATCTCTTAGAGTTTTGACCTATCTGCCATAACGTCTAAAGTAGAATGAATGTTATGGATGTTAGTTTTTCAAGCGTAGTAGGTGCAGGGAAGCTTTTGGGACTCATTAATACGAATAAACGCTTTTGCAAAAATGTGCGAGATGTGCCCTTTTCGAAATTGCATATTCATTTTAATGATAATATTCATGAGAATAAAATAGAAACAGATGATTGTCATGAATGTAATGAAAAAGAATTTGTTAAGAATATTGGTTTTCAGAACCGTAAACAGAGCCGAAATATATTATAAAACAAATAAGACAAATTTAATTGACGAAAAAGGTTGTAAGTGTGATAGTCAAATTGTTAAGAGAATTTTTAAACATCAAAATTAAATACCAGACATTAAGTTTGATAGAAAAATCACTGATAGAAACTATTAAAGAACAAAATAACACATAATAAATACATATGTATAAATAAATTTAAAAAATTAATAATTTTATAGATATGTATATTCCAATTTTTGTTAAATAAACCAATTTATATTGTACGAAATACACTAATTATCTTAAAATTTATTTATTACTTATACACATTTTAAAAATTTTATAAAAGTGATAATACCTGTACATATATATATTTAAAACACAGTAGAGTTAATATAAACAATTTTAAAATGTCACATTCCAGGAGTAATGTGTACTCAAAGTGTAGTGGAGTTATATGAATACCCTAATATATTCCCACCCTTATTTTTCTTTATTTCATTATTATGTTATGTTGTAAATTTCTTTCAATTTGTTCTACTTTCAATTTATGTTTATTATAATTTTTTTCGATTAATAAATATTCATGCTTTCTTATGTTATAAAAAACGTATAAATACTTAAAATATGTTATTTTAAAAAATACTTTTGATTTGAAAGCTGACAGCAACACATTAGCTAAATAAAAAATTAATTAATAAAAAAATATATTGTTTAATTTAAATAATTAGCGGCAGTATTTATCAGAAATTTTTCGGAGTCTGTTAGAAAATACTGGAAGTTTAAAAAATTTACAAAGTTTTGATGTAGAAGTGCATTTAAGAATTTGGAGAAAATATGCAATTTTTATAACACATTCAGACGTTTTTACTCATTTATTTTTCAGATTAAATGTTTTTGAATTAAAGAAAAGATAAAAATAAACGAAAACTTACATACAAAGGACAAAATAGATAGAAACATATTTAATTTTTTTATAGAAGTACATATTTATATATATTCTTTATCATTTTTTTCGGTAGAATCGCTACAAAAATAACGGTATCTTTTGCAACAATTGCAATTATTAATTTAAAAAAATGTTTAAACAGTTCTAAATAGAATACATTTTATTTGTCGTTACATATATAATAGAGTTTTTAGTAAGATACTTACTATTGTTTAGAATTAGAATTTTAAAAATGGTGAAAGTAAAAATATAAACAAAAGAAGAAAAGCTAAACAAACTTTGGCAACTGAAAACCATGAATAAATAATGAGCAAATAATATACGTATGTAGACTCGCGAGTACCTTCTTAAGTGTGCTCTGACTCATAGTGATGGAACAATGGTCGTTTTTTTCTTTTATGTCGGCTTTAAAGGACCATAAACAAGATTAGTGCTATTGTGAATGGTGTTATAGCTTAGGGTTAGGAATATATGATGAGAGTGGACTGTAGATGTAGGAGAACACCAATTCTTGTTAAAAATTTCGAATATAATTTCACATGCCCATAAGACGTTATAGTTGTTATACATAAGAAAAATAAAAACTGATTAGAATCTGAAATTTGGTATGAAAGTTGATAGTGGGCTTACCTTATTACTATATATGTATTACCGTAATGAGAAAATGTGAATGTATGTTTATATTCTAGGATTTATTGGTTTTATGTATGTATGTATGTAAGTCCCAATGAGATAAGTTTAGTTTAGATAATTTAAATTTACATAAATTAGTTTTAAGTGCAATATTTATAAAATTTATTAATGTGCAATATTAAGCGTTTAAGCTTAACACATATAGTTCAAATTTATAATAAATTAACTTAAATTTTGCAATTTTAGTTAAATTAAATGTAGCACAGATACATTTAATCATTTATGAAATTACTGACAAATTAGACACTTTTAGTCTCTTTTAAAAACGTAAAGATAATTAAATTTTATGATTCCATGATTCTTACGGTCGCTTCAAGCGTTAAGTGATATCTGATTTTTACTTTTCATTTTTTAACATTTTCCTTTAACTTTTAACATTGACAGAAATTTAAATATTAGTGCTACCACATTAGTGGTGTAAAATATAATATTGTTATGTTTTAACCTTTTTAAAACGTTTGAGTTCGTTTAAATTGCGTTAAAATAAAATTAAACCACTTTCTTGTTGTTACAGTTTCTTTATTTACTTCACTATAACTTTTATACTGTTTGTCTTAATACAATACTTAATATTCGTATATCGACACTTTTATTACCGCTTTAACACAACTTTGTTTATTGATAGCCAAACGAGAACTATCTGTCGTGTAGGTAAAGTAGCCCTTTATATACCTGCCTCCAGTTTGGAAATGTAACGTAAAGATGGTCGATGTCTCAGTGCCGCCAAATTGACAGGAAAATATACCAAAATCCCACAATGCAGTGCTGTATTTTTATTTTCGTAAGAATATTAATAAAAAGTACATTATAAATAGAAATTTTACGATTATAAAATCGCAAATTTTTTGGCGATTTTATATATTTTTTTTTCGGTAGTAGAATGTATAGATGAATCTCACATTGGGTTACAAACATATCCGATAAAGAACATATTGTTGAGTTTGCAGTTAAACAAAATTAATCTTGTGTTAGGTTTTTAATTAAAATCCTTTAATTAACACAGTTTTGTCCTTCACTGCTCGTAACCTTTTCACTAGAAATAACAATTGTTATTCTTAATTACTCAGTCTGTTTACAGCTTTGTAAACAACAAAAAATACTCGATAGATCTTTCTACCTAAAGATCTTCCAACCCGATCCTTGCTGCAACTTACCAACCAGATATTATCCACAGTTTTGCAGTAATTTGTCTTGAAGACTCTTAGTTATGTAGAAAAAAAATATCAACTACTAAGCTATCCTTTTTGATTTCTTCTTCAGCATTATACTGTGAATTAAAACTAAAAGGGCCAATGACAAAATATTAATTTGTGAAGAAATTTCAATTGAAGTTAACTTTTATAGGTAGGTTGATATTGACAATGGCTAGCGAAATCCTCAAGAAGTTATTCTGGGTTGAATTAGACTTTTGCTTCTTTAGTGAAACGAAAGAGAGTATGAAACGAAACCTAATAGAACGATTAACTCAAAACAGCAAAATATTGACAACAAGTACACTAACCATGATAATGAACACTTTGAAGAACTTGATACAAACAACTAGTACCTATTGAATCTTGATCGTCTATTATAGCTCCACATATACTTTAGTGGGTATTTCAAAAAAAAAAAAAGTAACAATACAATACAATTGTATGCGCTGAAAAAATTTTGAAATAAAAATATGTACAAAAACTGTAAAAAATTAAGACATTTGCTTACTGATTTAGATGCTATGCATAAAACAGTACAATCAACAAAAATGAGTAAATGTATTGATAAATACAGTATGTCTGGCAACCCGGCATAGTCTCTCCAGTATCGGATGAGGATATCGCTTAGACGGTGGTGGCCCTAGATGTTGAGGGTCACCTAAATTAACCTTCATCGCTACAAAGTCGCTTCGGCTGCCTTTCTCCTAGGACTGGGGGGAGCTCATACTTTTTCAAAACCATGGGTCATAAAAGACAAGGTTTGCTTGCTCCGAACGGTGTATATTCACGACAAGGGGCCTGTATTATGGTCAAGGCCTCTATTGATGCTTTTCTACTTCACAGGTTCAGCAACAAGTACACCGTCAATGGTGATCGATCAGGTCGATGGATATCTCTGCGTATTATCATCGGTTTTCTGCACATGACTATGATCTTAGTCTCCTTCAAGAACCCATAGGCCAACTGCAGTGTCTGGCGTTAGCCCGCAGACCCTTTCGGACAAGCTGATTATTTCCCTGAGGATTGTATCTGGGTGGTGCAGGGAATTATGACTTAGTGTGAACCCTTGTAAAAACCATACAATTCTCTTCACTAGGAGGTACAAGATACCTCACTTTTCGTTGCTTAGTGTGAATGGGACAATGCGTAACTTCAGTCATACTGCTAAATAACTGGGTCTAATTCTTGACCACAAGTTAAGTTGGATAGCCAGCTTGGCTGAGAGGGCTCGCAAGGCGGCTTGTGCCACCTGCTGCTGAAGAAGAGCAATGGGAGCGAAATGGGGTATCAGTCCTAGCGTTATTCGCTGGATTTATTCAGCGGTTATTGAACCGAATCTTTTGTATGGGGTGGTCTTCCGGTGGACTGCCCTCAATAAGGATTGCAATATCAGATTTTTTGATAAGGTCAAGAGATTCACTACAAACCAGATTACAGGTGCGATACGTACCAACTCTACAAGGGCTCTTTTTGTAATGCTTTGATGGCACCATTCGAAGATACTTGTAGCGCTGGCAAACTCCTCTATTCTATCTCAGAAACACTTGACGCTGGATAATATCGACTATGCCTCATCTGGACCTGAACTGTATAGAGAATTCCGCGTCATAATTCCTAGTAGGGAAGATAGGGCCTCTGGTTCTCTCATCCCCAGCGATTCATTGGATGTCTATTCTGACAATTTAAGACCAGACAACAGGGTGGGTAGTGAAATTTTTTCCGAGTGGTTCAACCATGGTGTTTCTCTTAGCTTTTCGGACTGTTGCAGTGAGTTTCAGGCCGAAGTGATGGCGATTTTTCATGCTGCGGAGTTGATTCGGGATAATAGTGCTCCTACCGACGATATATTATCTGTACTGATATTCAGACGGCAAACAGATCTCTTTCGGGTGTAACCTTCAACTCTAAGCTGTTCATGAACTGTCGTGATTCCCTTGTGGCATTATCACGACAGTTTTGTGTACACCTCAACTGCATTCCTAGTTACGTGGACATCCCGGGTAACTGTGCTGCTGATGAGCTCGATAAAGCGGGTACACTTCTTCCGAATATTTATCCTCACGTAAGGATGGGTGTGCCTCTTACCTCCGTTAATTTTGCGATCAAGTGAAGGTATATTATGTTGGACGCTGAAAGAGCCTGGGCGGAATGAGACTCTTTATTGCCACACTCACTTGGACCGGGTTGGATATGAAGTGTACCATGTTGAAGGTGAAACTTTTATTTTATTTTCGAATATGCGTGGGAAATTATTTACTTTTGTTAACATTTGGCTGAAAAGGATTTCCGTATAATTGTACTTTCTTGTAATTAGCGTATAATGTGTGTGCATGTTTTTATCGTTCGTAAATGTATATTTATTTTTTTTTATAATTTATTTAACTTAAATTTTATTTTGTGGTTGTGGTCTATTGTTGATCTTGTAATAATTAAATATAACATTTATTTATGTGGTTGTAAAACCGCGAATGTTTGCTGTGTTTAGTTGTCATACATAAATATAAATGAAGTCGAATCAATTATATATTAGAAGATTGAAATAAAAAGAAATAAAGCTAAGAAAGGATCACACAAAGTATTTTTTTTTTTTTTTAAATATTAATATTATTTTGGATAATTTTTGGTTGACTCTTATGTTGTTTCTGTAAAGTTAAACTTTTTATTTTGGCGTTAAATCATTTGTAAAACGGTGCGGAAACAGTTCGTTCTAATCAGAAGACCCAAAATGGCTGTTAAGAATGACGGCATTATTATCATTCTCGTTTTAAAATAACACAATTCGGAATAAGGAAAAGGAAAAAAGGAACCCAACATCACCAACTACACAACTGTACATGCACACTACACAACTTCAACAACAGCCTGTAGAATGATGGAAATATCAGCCAATAAGTATACCAATTGCATACATGTTTTTATTAAATTTGCGTAACTCGCATTCCTCTGATTAGAGTAGTAAATAGGAAATCTCTAATAATTTATCACCTTGTGTATAAATCCAAAAAAAAAATATTATATAGTAAAGCTTTAAGATACTTTAAGGTCGCTTTTTAAGTATATTGTGTTTGTAAGGTGTGGATCGTGTTGGGTGTATAATAGGTTTAATTTTTTTTTTATTTTTCCGAATCTATAAAAAACGGAACAGAACCTCAGAGAGCTCTTTTAGGATCTTGAATAATATTCTGCCAGTGTCCGTCTCTTGCACGGCAGAGACTTCTCACCCTTTCGCGATGGCTTATCTGAACTATCAATCCGTGACATCCTGTCGATAGCCAGATTCATAAGACTGTCGGGCTGGTTTCCGATCTTATCTAGGGAAGTGCTTCTTTGTGGGGTGTGGTGTGTCTATTTGATCATTAGGACTCTGGTGAATAGCACTGGAACAACGCGTTCTGTGGTAGCACTACAGGCTATGTGTGCTCAAGTGTGTCTTGTACATTTTAATTTTATATCAATTTTTGTTCAGTCTGTGATACAGACCAAATAGGTTTAACAATTATATTTAGCTTATTAGCTAAACATCTTTTCTTTTTCTTTATATTTATAAAAAACAATTTATATGTCTCTTTATAAGCCAAAAACAATACTTTTAAACTTTGTTTTGGACACGATTTAGCTTCATGTAATTTTAAAATATTGTCTCACTAGATTTAAAAGAGATTCTGAAGAGAGCTAAGACTTTGTTTGCTGCACCGAGAAGTGTTGATAATAAGCTACATAAGTTTATGTATGTATATACTTTGTATGAATACCTATTTCTTTACAGCATTTTAACTTCGATGTATCTTTTCATTTTAAGTGTTCCGCTCTTTGTGAGGGCCACTAGCCATACGAAAATTGTATTATGAATAAAATCATCAAATTTAAAAAGTCACAGCATTTGTTAATGCTAAATATGAATAAAAATATAAATAAAATCATATGTAAAACTATCAACGTAGCTAGAAACTTATACCAGAAATGCTCGTTCATATTACCCAGGTTACGAAGTTGTTTTCCTATTTATTTATTTTCTACTTATTACACCTTGGCTTGTAAAAATATTCCGCCAAAAATCTTTCTAAAATGTACCCAAATCAACTATCGCTTAACTTTATTCAATAGCCCTTCAATTTAAATATCGTACTGTATTTATTGCTCTAATAATTCATGGGAAGCTATTTTTGTTTTATTTTCCTTTTAAAAACTTAACAAATTGTGATATCATTATCATCATCTATTACAGGGCACTGCCACCCATGGGATCTTATGTGTACCTTCCGGTTAATAGTTTGTTCAGCATATCTTCTGCCTACATAGTGAACACCAGCAGATCTTAAACAATAATGATGGATATATCTGCCAACGAGACCCTATGTCTCCATAAACATTTCCATCTAAAACTATCAAAACTATCATTCACACAATGCATGTGGCAAAGTCTACAAAAATGCATATTTGTGCCCGTCATCCTCTTCAGATGCGCTCTCAGTTCACAATGACCTGTAAGAAATTCCGTTAGGAGTTTCAAGTCCGGCCTGTCTTTCTTGGGAACCTCAGAGTGTCACCCAAATTGTGAACTGATCTCCACCGTAGAGTGGCGAAGTCCTCTTTGAGCATTCCAGTTTTCGAAGCATCTGATGGAGGATGGTAGTAAGTGGTGCTGTACAGCAAAGTTCTGGACCGATATAGGGTGTGATGGAACCTTTTCATTACCATCTATACCACAGCGTCCAGGTACCCAAAACAACTGGACCTTATTTGTAAGTGAAAGCCTTTGGAACGTATCGTAGGAATTTTTGACCAGTCTAGATGTCATACGACTCCAGCTGCCTTAAAGGCACAGCTTGGCTGTCAGAGAATATTGTTACGTTTCTACCTTCTAATAAACGTTTTTATTTATAAGTTCATATATTTCAGCTATAAAAAAATAAATCTTGTGTTTGGTTTTTAATTAAAATCCTTTATTTATACAGTTTTGTTCACCACTGCTCGTAAACTTTTCTATTCTTAATTACTGTTACTGTTTACCACTTTGTAAACAACAGTAATTACAGATCATTCTAAGTAAACATCTTCCAGATCGATTGTTATTACAACTTAGGTTCGATTAAAACTTAATTTCTCTTCAACCAGAGCTTAACTACACTAAACTCTCTTTACGTTAGCTTCAAATCAATTAGACTTGTTGATGTGCTTTTTAGTTCTTATGAAGCCATGCGAATGTAACCATCTACATACTTCTTTCAGTTTTTGTTGTTTGTTTTTGTTTCGTTGTCTGCTTGTTTTTTTGTTGGAGTTTATTTTTAATCGCAAATAAGCACGTAGTTGTTTTTGTGCCTTTTGTTTGTTTTACTGCGTGGTCGATGGTTGTTGTTAGCGTAGAGTTTGTTTTTTAAGATTTAAATAAATTACGGGGTGCACAACTCAATTTCGCAACAATATGTTAATGATCTTACGCTTGATCCCACTGTCCAGGTCCGCATATATGGCAATGGCCATGATCTCAGCCTGGAAGAACCTCAGCAATCTCACCAGTGGTTCTAGAAGTCCCGGTTGGATCCATGAGCACCAGCGCAGACACAGTCATTCATTTTAGAGCCAGGGATATGCCAGTTTAGGTTAATTTCACTGCGAACTAACCAACAATCCCGTTCCGGGAATTCAACTCTAAATCTCATCCAATACACAGATACAAATACACAACATCCAGAACCAGATGGTTCTCCAACCACTCCGTGATTCTGCTCCTGAGCATGGAACTGATCAGAGTTGTACTTGACTTCTCCATCTTCTATCGTTCCAACGACCCTGAAATGGAGTCAAATGCTCTATTTACAATGGCACATAGTGCGAAGTACCATGTACAGTGACTCAAAGGGAAACTGGGACACTATACGAATTTTTTTAACTTCAAAAATAAATTTAATTAAACATTATTTTTTATTTAAATAAAATGCATCTCTTTAAAGATCAATTAAAGTAGATTAAAAAAAAACAAAAATTTTGTTCATTTACTTTAATACATAAAGTAAAATAACAAATGTTATAAATAACCGTTTTTAGTCTCAAAATAAAAGGGAAACAGGCAAAAATAAAACTAAGCCCTTATTAGATTTAACAATTTAAAGTCTTTGAGGTATTGATTTGACCAGTTTTAGGCATACGCGGGTTCTATTTTTAACATTCTTCTTTTTAAGTTTTGCTGGATATATTGAAATATTTTTGAATCTGTTCTTCTAAGTGGACCCAAAGGTGCTCAATAGGGCTTAAATTAGGTGATTGAACAGATGTTTCTAAAGCATGGTGACAGTTATATTGAGCCCACAGTTTAACATTGTGCGCTTTATGTTTCGGGTCACTACCTTGGTAATAATAAAAATCATCCAAAATCGTTTTATAATATTATGCACTGTTAAAGGGATCCTATCTACGATTTTACCAATTTCTCGAACTGATTTTCCATCTTTAAAGTGCTTTATAACTAATAGTCCGAGGTCCACAGAAGTTTGGCCACGTGCTACAGAAAACCTTTGTTAAAAAAAATAAATAAATAAAAAAGAAAATACCTTTATATAGTGTTTTGTTTTAAGTATATGTAGGCGGTGGGTGTGTCCTTTGTTCTATTTTGTCAAAATTTTATATATCTCTTTTTATCCCAATAAATGTCTGCATGAAATATTATTTATCTACGACGACTCCTTTTATTTTTATTCATTCGCTCTATCGCCCAGAAGAGACGAAATGGTACCTTCAGTAGACACCCCCCTTACGTACGCGAACTGACATCAATCAGTCTTTCTATCGTCTTCAAAAGAAAGGATGAGAGACTGATAAGTCGATACGACTTGAGAAGATAACTTGGAAACATCCCACTTCTACTTGGAGCTTCGTAAGGTAGGAAGGCGTCGATCGCCAGCAAAACCCTGTCCGGCAGGAATATTCTTACGGTTACATGTACAGAGGTGGGAATAGCCCGACATTCATGTCCGAGAGTAAGGAAAATCTGTCCTCTACAATAGATCCAAAGTCTCGATTCTAGATGTCGCCTGTGCGCTTAATCTTAGTGAAGTTTTTCCTTACGGTTTTTCTCAAATTTTCTTAAGTGTGGAGCCATACGTTTGGCAAAACAGTTACTAATATAGACACCTGAAGTCGACCAAATGATGAGTTTTTGGTTCGAAAGAACTTTATTAAGTTCTGTACTTCCGAGGGTAGAACACTTTACACATCCGCTGGAAAGCAAGCCGAGTCATACCTTACCTCCTTAAGTAAAAGAAGGACACTTAAATGGTGCCATTCATATGCCAGCTTTGTAACTTCCTACTAAAGATATCACATCATCACCTCAGTACGTATTACGTACACTTTTGTCACCTAAATTTGGTACACGGGCCTTATTTTCAGTTTAGTTACAGGAGTAGAAATACCCATATCTTTAAATAATTGGTGCATGAGAGGCATCGATTTTTTTATTGCTGTTTAAAACCATACTAGTTTATTATGCTCGTGTCAGCAAGTCACCTGCAGGATTTCCCGGTGTGTTGCAGGAAGGCGAATTAATTTAAATTGACGCCTGGTATCCAGAGTTCACATACCAGCGGCCAAGTACACCTTAAACTTTCATCCACCAACATATTGTTGTTCCACCTTAGATTAGGAAGACCGTTTATAAAAAGCGTTCACCTTCCGCGCTATCAAGATTTAACTCACAGTCAGCAGAAGCATGACTCAAAGATCACACTTTTTTATGATCTTTCGCTGACTTTATCTTATGAATAATAATAAATAATGTCGAAATAATAAATAATTTAATGTCGAATTAAAATCTTTCATAAAAACAAATTAATATTCTTTGTTGAAATTATTCCAAACAGCACCCATAATTACAACAAAAAACATGTGTGTGAAACACAGTGTTGCCATAATTTGTTTTAGAAGAAGTTAAAAGAAAAAATCTGATTTTTATATCGCCCATGTTCTGAAAACCCTGCGTTTTCAAATCGCAAATCGTTTTTAAAACGCAAAACGCAACGAAGCGATTTGCTGACGTTTTGCCTTTTTCGAAGTTGTGTTCGCATAAATAAAAAACATATGTTTTATAATAACAAAACATAAACATAGAAAAAATTATTCATAAAAATTCGTCAATTAAAAGAATTATCAAAAAATATATTTTGTTCGATTAAATTTTAAATTAAACCGTCTATTTTTATACTTAAAACAAAAATTTTTTATTGAAAGTAATACACTACCAATTAAAATTAAAATGCCTACAGCGTGCTTACTTGCTCTATTGGCTTTAAAAAAGCTACAAGCAAGAGAAGAGGTAATTAAAACAAACTCCAAGGGATTCTTCCAATCCATTGGACATTCCAGACCATATATAATTACATAGACAAAAAGTTCAGTTTACATTGCATGTTTTTGCGCCTAAAGTTTCATAGCTCTATACATGTTAAATAAATCTGCATTTTTGATGCTTTTGGAAGAAACTTTTGATCATATGAGCGCAAGTTCTATCCCAGAAATAAAAAAAAATAAAATTTTAAATTACACATTTTTAATTAAAATTGTGAAAAAATGTTAAAAGTTTTTCTTCAAATAAAAACAGAACATATTAAATTTTAATTTTACATCAATTTATTTTCTCTTTGAAGTGCAATTTAAATAAAAATGACCAGATCGCTTCAGCATACACTAGCGATTTGAAAACGCCAGATTTCTAGCGTTTTCGTTTGCCAGAAAACCTGTTTGGCGTTTTCAAATCGAAAACGCAAATTTTAAGCGATATGCGTTTTTCAGAACATGGGTGTATATGTATATATTGTTACGAAAATTCAAATGCCTAAATTTTGTATATTTGGTAGTTATGTGTCATCTTTCAATGCCGTCGTACTTATTTGCGTATTTGACAGCACTGCCAAATCGACCAACTTTACGTTGCATTTGAATTAACGGATATGAAAGTAGAAGATGGTCGATATTTCTGGAACCTTCCAAACTGTAGGCAATTAGGTGTATAAAGGGGCTACTTTACCTACAAGTGAGTTAGTTATCGTTTGGCTCTCAATAAATAAAGCTGTTTAAAGCGGAAATAAAAGTGTTGTATAACCGATTATTAAGCATTGTATTAAGACAAACAGTATTAAAGTTATAGTGGAATAAATAAAAACTATAAAACAACAAAATAAATTTGTTTTTATTTTATTTTAACGCAATTTAAACGAACTCAAAGGTTTTAAAAAGGTTAAAACGTAACAATATACATATAGCCGTGTAATTTATTTTAGTGTGTATTCTTGATTTTGCTTGATATACAAGAAATTTTACAACATGTTAAAAATCAAGAAAAAATATGATTTGTCAAGATTTTTTAATGTGGATTTTTTAAAGTTTTCCTTACAGAAAGCTGAATGAAAAGCTATTAAACGCTTTAGTCAACTAATAACTGTAAGTGTATTTGTTTCCTAGTTTAGTTTGCTAAAAAATTTGTAATTAAATTTTTATTATACGTGTTCGAAAAAGTTCGTTTAATAATTTGACCGAATATGAAAAATATTTTTTTATATTCGAAACGAGCTTTTTTAAATACGTAAAATAACACATTGTCTCAAAAGTCGGAAAGTCGGAAAGTCTAGCATATAGATGGCGCTAGTTTCATTGTATTCACCTCTTTTTCAGTTAGTGCTAACCTTCAAAAGACAGTTATTAAGATTCGATGATATTATATTAGTTAAAGAGTGGTCCAACCATAATACACGTTGTTAATTGTGAGCCACACCTTGAAGTCATGTTTCTTGCCCAACTTAATTTGACATTTTTTTGTTTCAGTGTTTGACAAATTCCTCCATGGAGAGGTACACAATTGAGCAGCGCGTTCAAATGAAGCCTGTTCAAGATAGTGTTGCAGAAGAGCTGTCAACCTCGACTCGAAAACATCACTGATGCGAAATTTAAGGAGAGAAATTAATTTAAATGCTAACGAGATTCAAATGACTCAAAAGCTGAAGCCTACTGACCATTTCAAACATCGCCAATATGCCGAATGGTTAGTTGAACAGACAGAAGTGAATGGTGACTTTACAAAGAAAATTATCTTCAGCGACGAGGCACACTTTCACCTCAGTGGATTCGTTACTAAGCAGAATTTCAACACGAATGATTGTTGAAAAGACTGTTCGACTGTTAAGATGTTTTCAAAATCAAAATTTTTTTTTCTACAAATGTCCAGAATTTTCGATATTGAATTTGGCAACCCTACACACAATGAATTCCCTCTTATTTTATGATCAGTGGTCAAAAAAAGGGATAACTACATTGTCGCATTAAAAAAGGTACGAGTAAACCTCACCAGAGCTATATTAAACAAATGGAGTGAATTTCTTACTTTGGAAATTGTAATGTTAATGTTAAAAACTATAAAATCTGCGCAATTAACAGAAAAACTTTTTAAATAAAATACTTTAAAACTGCTCAATGCTTAAAAAAAACTACAAAATACAGATATATCTGCATATTTGGAACACTGGTGAAACACAAATTTCATTCAGTAACTTGTTTATTCTCAACAAAGCCAGAGTGTTGCGCATGTTTTTGAGTTTTTTAATTTCAAGAGATTTTTAAGGAGCCAAAATTTTTTTTACTGCACTGATAAATGTACTAATGTGGTACATAAATTTATAAATTTCATACTCTGAATAAATATCTATTTCTTTATTGTATTCTATTTTTTTAAGTGTTTCCCTCTTTAAGGGCAGTTTAGACGATAATAAGCTACGTATGTAAAATTAAAGAGAAAATATTATGAAATTCTTTTCGTATTTTAGAAAAAAATTATAAAAATCTTACGACAATTTTTTATATTTTCCGAATAATTAAAAAACCAAAACAAAGTAAATTCAAGACAGCTGTTTTAAAAGAAAACAATAGTGCGAGCGAAAAAATTTGTTTTTTCTTTGTTTATTTTGTTTTTTTACATAAAAATACATCCCTGATTTATAAGAATGCCAGATTCCGGAGAGTTAAAAGAGTACATTTAAAAAAAAGAGTATATATGCTGAAAAAAGAGTAAATTTTTAAGTATTCAATTTCTGCAGTATCAGAATCCAGAAAAGTTCACAATGGATTAATATTCCGTTGTAGTCATCTGAATAATTAGCTTAAAAATAAGTTTATATTCAGTTAAAAAAATTAATCATTAAATGTATGTATATAAAAAAGAGTACTTTTAAGGCTTCTTTCATATTTTCAGAGTACATTTTGCGAAAAATGTAGCATCTCAGTAGGGATGAAGTGTGACGGTTTTTCTATAAACAAAGAGAGCGCCGTACGACCGCCAAATTTGTATACGTATTTTCTCTCAATGTCGTACACTCCCATTACATATTGGGTTTTTACGAAACTATCCGTTCTCTTCTACACAAAAAATTAACATGTCGTACGACTTGTATTACCATGTAAAACTCCCTTTATCACCGGTGATTTATACTCGTTATCGAAAGCGGAGATTAATGCTATGTTCGAATGACACCGTTTTTTTGTCATTCGTCATTATTAAATTGACCTCCTTAAAGTATGCTCTCAAGTACAAAATATACACAAGATATAAAATAAAAGAAAAAAGACGACAAACAAAACAATGTTTGCTCTCGCCATTAGCTTCATATGCTCGCAGTTATTAGGTGCCGTGTGAAATAGAGACCCCAAATAACTAATACAAACAGAGAACGAAATAATCGGAAGTCTCATGCGAACATAGCATAAGCCTCAATTGTAAATTACCGCTTTCGATATCGAATAGTCTAGCGTGCGAAAATAAATTTATAGACGTATCAAGTTGCATTCGATTGCTATCGAATTGAAATTTCATTGTTATTGTGAATGAATTTATTGAATTAAAAACACACAACATATGTTGAGGCAAATTATCAGCCCAATTCTGAATAAGAATTCCTTGGAAATTTTTTCCATATTCCCTGTTCCACTATTCTAGAATAATTTTCTAGGGAAATATTTTCCTTTCCAACTTCCCAAGGGAAAAGATAGGTATATGAAAGATGACTAAAGGGAGAATGTGATGAAAAATTATGCAAATAAATTCCTGTAAATATTACAACAGAGTTGTCCTAAAGCCGAAAGTAATTGAATTTGTTCTTATAAAAAACTGGCTTTACGTACCCAACATTTCACTGGAAACTTTGTAAAAACCAACATGTTTATTAAAATCTTCGCCTGAAATGTTAAAAGAATCTAACAACCAAAAAACTCAAAATTTAATTTCTGATTGATTTTACATCTATTTGCTGGAAAAGTTCAAGAGCACATTACATCAAATGATTTTTTTCCAAAAGTCAACGTATTAGGCCATATCAAAGTAGAAGTAGAAGAAAAATAGTTTTAAATAAATATTATTATCTTTTTTCCTATAGAGTTAATTTTAGAACTTAATTGGAAACCTTAATATTAAAAAACCAAGTCGAAAGTTTGTCGGCTATATTTTTTATAATTGCCAGGATATACCATAACAACTATTTGTAATGTAGGAATAACTATAAACTCAAAATTCTAATTTTATACCTGAACTAGTTGCTAAAAGTGCAGCATTTGAATATGTACGTTTGAAAAATACCTTTTGGTGGATGATGAATGTTAACAAACAAAAAACTTTGCTTTAAAAAAAAAAAAATATAATTATAGAAGAAAACTCACTAGTTTTATGCGTTCTCCTGATTTTAACCTCTCCAAGCCTAATTTTGAAAAAACACCTCATTGGACTTTCATTTCATTCATTCAACAAAATCAGTTTAGTTGTTTCGCATGACGGACATAACTCATTGAATACAAAAAAAGATTATTCCTGTTTTCGTCACATTTATTTAGAGGTGTCAATTTAATGAATTCTTTAATGTCAAATGTAGGCTAAAAAATTTTAATTAGAATCCATAAAATATGCAATTAAAATATTTTATAAATTTTAACTTACAATTTCGTGATTTCTCTTACTCGTCTATTTCGAAATGGTGGATTTTATAACTGGGTAAAATGTATTCCCAGGAAATTTATTTCCCAGGGAATTTTTAGAATTTGGCTCAATGTTGCCACTATTGGTAAAATTCTACAATTGTTAGTAGAATTTTTCGTTTGGGAGGATGGTAGGCTAAACAGAATAGATTTTAGCAGAAGTTTGAAAATTGAAAAATCAATATGTTATTAAAATTTGTTAATTGCTACCAATCCTATTTGTTTTCCATAAACGAAAAGGAGATGAACAAGTATCATAAGAGTCTACACAATTAGTTACAAGCTATTAGTTATAAAAAACTTAACAGTAACACCAAATATAACAGAAACAAATTAGCTTAGAAGGTCAGAATAAAGTATACACCATTGTTATTTACAATTTCAAATAAGATAAAATTAAACATTTTATTTCATTTTGGTTGAAGACAGTAACACATAATATGCAAGATTATGAAGGAAAATTAAAATTTGTTAACTCTTTTTTAAACATTGGATATATGTAACACAAAATATAATATGCAAGATTATGAAGGAAAATTAAAATTGGTCAACTCTTTTTTAAACATTGGATATATGTAACAATAATTTTTTTTTAATTTTATATAATATTTATATTTTATAGTTCTGCTTCGTGTGATATCTTTCAAAGCAGTCTATAACATGAAGCCCTATGTCGCAAAAATAATAAATTTGGTGTCCTCCGCCTTTTATTTTTCTGTTTGAACATACAGAACTTTTCTTACCCTTTATATCTTCACAGTGTCGCAATATATGTAATTTTCCATTAAGCCTTTCCTCTTTATCTGAAGACGATGGTCTTTCTGATTTTGAAGGTGCTCCAACACGAAAATCACCTACAAGTTGTTCCTAATGCCTAATTAGGCTTTAACACAATTTATAAAATACCTGCGTAACCCTTCCGGCGTTGCTGGGAGATTTTTTTGTATAACTATATATATATATATATATATATATATATATATATATATTATTTATGATATCGAAAAAAACCATATTTATCGAAAAAAACCATATTATATATATATATATATATATATATATATATATATATATATATATATATATATATATATATGGTTTTTTTCGATATCATAAATAATTAATAAATAAATATATATATATTATATATATATATATATATATATATATATATATATATTTATTTATTTATTTATTTATTAATTATTTATGATATCGAAAAAAAACATATTATATATATATATATATATATATATATATATATATATATATATATATATATTTATTAGCATATTATATTATATATTATATATATTATTATATATATATTTATTAAATATGGTTTTTTTCGATATCATAAATAATTTTAATGTAGGTATTAGAAAATTAAAGGCAATACTTCTACCAATAATAAATAATATACTTTTATCAAAAATTTTCTTCAGGAAGCTCTTACTCAATTGTAGTTGGCCATTGCAGTATTTCAACTAAAAATTCTGTAAATTCAGCCTGTTTATATTGCTTGAGTTTTACAATATCCGATAATTAATAAGTACTTTGTCTCTATAAGCTCGATAAGGTAGAAGAAGAAAAAATAACGACTTTGCGCGTTAAACAAAAAAAAGCGGTGCTGTATTGCATTTTTTGTACTTTTTATTTTAACAATAATTTCGAAAAGGGCAAATCTCTTAGAGTTGTGACCTATCTGCCATAACGTCTAAAGTAGAAAGAATGCTAGGGATGTCAGTTTCTCAAACGTAGTAGGTACAGAAAAGCATTTGGGACTCATTGATACGATAAAAAAAACATTTGCCAAAATGTGCGAAATGTGCCCTTTTCGAAATTACATATTCAATTATGCTACAAAAAGAGAAGATACTCTAGGTTTTAGGCGTCAAAAATGTGTATAGAGTACCTCTGTATTAATTTGATGTTTTCATATAATAAAAAATTTTATCTTTTATTACTCGTATTAATTTTGTATTATTAGTGATTAATAAAGGGTCCGCCATCTAACGTTTTTCTTTCAACTAGTGCTTATTTCGTGAATGGTAACACTTAGCTCATGTCTGATTTGACAGATAATTAGTTTTATGCTTCCGCTGAACGAATATGGTCGTGTATACGTTTGAACAACGCTGGGAAATATTGCGACAATACTTTGAAAATAATGTAATGTTGCAGAATCAAAAATCATCTTTTCAGGTGAAGCTCATTTTGATCTTGGCGGGTATGTAAACAAGCAAAATTGTCGCATTTAGGACACAGAAAACCCGCATGCATACATTGAAAAGCCGATACACCCAAGACGAGTCACTGTTTGGTGCGGATTTTGGTCCAGAGGCATAATTGGGCCAGTTTTCTTCGAAAATGAGCAGGGAGTGGCCGTTATAGTCAATGGCGATCGTTATCGGGCCATGTTAAAGGAATTTTTGTTCACAAAAAATGAAGAGAATGATATTAGCAACATTTGGTTTCAACAGGACGGCGCTGCGTGACACACACTCGAAGCAACACTCGATCTTTTGCGCCCTGTTTTTGAAGATCGCATTATCAGCCGCTGAACTCGTTTGGCCACCTCGGAGCAGCGATTTGATACCATTGGACTATTATTTGTAGGGTGCCGTCAAAGACAGGTGTTACGCAAACAAGCCAGAGACAATTGACGCTTTAAAGAACACTATTCGTGAAGCCATTGGTGAAATACAGCTGCACACAATCGGCTACTGCATGGCCAGCAGAGGCAGCCATTTGAGTGAAATAATTTTCCATTATTAACCGGAAGGATTGTACTTTCAAATAAAAAAAGAAATTTGAGAAAATATTCAGCAGTTTTTTTTATAGCATTTAAAAAAAAAATATTTGGCGGACCCTATATTAACTATTTACTGGTAGAGTTTTGAAAAAGACTTTCTAGACTGTAAAAAACACAAAAAATTTCTGTTAAGTATAAAATTTCCCACCTGAAAAATTTATATGATGCCCAAATATAGCCTACGTTGTGCGCTATGTAAATAAAAATCCATCAAAAAGTGATATTATTAAAAGCATTTTTGACAACTTCAGATGCTAGCGTTAAGGCGAGTACTTCATGCAAATGGTTTATAAGCTAGATTTTACATAAAGAAGTCTTTTGTAATTTAGAAGTGACTTCTTAATCATGTAAAAAATATAAAACCTAACATGTTTCTTTCTGGAACAATATCCCGTTAAGTGATGAAAAAAAATTTTATATAAAAAGAAAGTAAAAGAAAGAAATGGAATCTACCTGAATAATCGAGAGGTTTAGTGCTTCCGAAGTGTTGTTTACTCAGCCTTTTATATGTCTGAGTACATCGGTTTATTTGTAGTAAACTCAGCGAGTACAGTTTATGGGAAGAGAGTTCGTTGGTTTGAACTCTGTGTGAAGAGAGTTCATAAGGAGTAAACTCGTGAAGGGAACCGTAAACTAAAAAAACAGTTTAGAGAAGAGTTAAGAAGAAGAAGAAGAAGAAGAGTTAATTTAAAGAGAGTTAAGTGTTGATAACCTCTGGTGGAGAAGGTAGTGATGAAACCTAAGTGGTAACAATGATTGGGATGGAAGATCTTTAGGTAGAAAGATCTGTTGAGTAGTTGCTGTTGTTTACAAAGTTGTAAACAGAAAGAGTTATTAAGAATAAAAGCTGATATTGCTTGTAAAAAGGTTACAAACAGTGGTGCACAAAACTGTGTTGAATAAAGAATTTTAATTAAAAACTAAACACAAGATATATTTTATTTTAGCTACAATCTACGGACTCATAAATACACGTTTCAAAAAGGTAAAAACGTAACAATATATATATTAATATGAAGTGCTTCAAATCTGCAATTTTATCATATTTTTGTTTTAAAAACTATGTACAATTGGCATTTTGCAGATGCCAATAAAAATCGTATTTAGCAACCAAAGTTAACAACTATTAGGTGCCCGTTGCCATATGATATACCATTTTGACAACTGACAAAGCAACTAAAGTTCGGTAACCATCCATAATCGAGGCATTCAATAGCAAGTGTAAGATAAAAATATTTTAATTAAAATCCCTAAAGTATGTCATATAAATATTTCATAAATTTTAACTTTAAAATTCGAATTTTCCTTTTCGAAATTCCTTCACCCTGTCTGTTTGGAATAGGGGGATTTTATTCCCAGAAAATATGTATTCCCAGGCAATTTATTTGCACGGGAATTTTCTGAATTGGGCTGAAATATTTCCAGTAAATTACAGATTAATTCTGAAAATTCCCGGAAAATTAAATTCCTTGGGAATTATTTTTTCTCGGAAAAAAAATCCTCCTATTCCAAACAGAAAGGAAGAAGGAATTTTGCGAAAGGGAATTTTGAATTTTCGAGTTAAAATTTAGAAAATATTTTTATGGAATACTTTAGTGATGCAAATTAAATATTTTTATCATACACTTGATACTACCGGACATGACCCCGCCAACTTCGTCCTGCATAAAAGTGATTTTTTATTGCCCAATGCCTAAAGTAAAGGTATACTAAATTAGAGCAGTAGTTGTCTTGGCTGTAAACTATATTCTAGAATTAATTGGTTTGTGTCAAGGCACTATATTATTTGCGGTTTTAACAGTGTTATCACTTGCATATTGAACGGTGCTAGCACACCGATTCTGGTTGCTACATTTGAAATTAACGAAAATGATTCGAATGTTGTGGTAAGAACAAGAACATTCTGTAGTAATATCAATGTATATAAAAGGCGGCGGCAAAAAGGTAATCACTTTTAAACGTTGTTTGATAGTAAAATAGCTATCGTTAACGAAAAAAGTGTTATCAAGGGAAAATTTGTTGAATGTATGTCTTATTTATTTATTTACAATATAAAACATATTAACTATTAGTAAACTTTTAGGATAAGTTAAAAAATATTATCATAAGCCAAAAAGAAAAAAAGAAAAAGCCATAAATATATTCGGATTCCAAGTAATACAAATTAACAAAAATAATTGTTAATTCATATTCTATTAACTACACAGTTTTAATTAAATTATAAAATTATTAATTCCTACTAAGATTGATAGTATTCTTTCTCCTTTCGTTTTATACATACAGCCCAATCAGTGTTGCCACTAAAAAAGTACTAATTTTACCAAAATGTCTACCAACTTTTTAAAACTATTAAAAACAATTTTTACCAACATTTTTACATGTGAGAAGCAATATAAAGTTTGCACCATAATTTTTTACAATTTAGCTTTTATTTAAGTCTTTTAAAATACGAGAAATTTAAACAATTTATGGTTTTTAACACAGTCTGTGAGGCTTTCGAAAATTCTTAAAAAACAGCATAAAAAACAGCATACAAAATATACTAGAACAAAATTTATGCAAAAAAGAGTGCTCCATATTTTACAAAGTCAATAAAGGAGAGAATATTTTAGTACTCGAGTTCTTTTCCTTGTGCTTAACTAACAGCTTACAGTCTTCGAGAAATGGGTTATACTAGGACTTTTTGTTTATAAATTCAGATTAGATTTTCCGCTAACCCTCTGTTGTAAAGAATTCTTTTCTGTTATAATTTAGCCTTCCTTTGAATTTTATGATGAAAATGCCTCCGATAATGCTTGATTGGGATTAAATTCGGGCATTAGGAAGGCTGCTAAAGCTGCTTCGAAGTGCGAAAGAGGAACCATTCTTGCAGTGTGCCTGTTGTCTTGTTAAAGGAATCAAGATTCTTGCACGCTTAATTTACAAAACTATTTAAAAGGTTACAAAGCAATTTTTTAATATGTTTAAACAGTCATAGTAAATACTATGTATGAAAGCCAAACTTCCACCATACATTCCTACGCTATTAACAAAGCCTCCACTAGGCTTCACTGCGAATATACAATTTTGTTCTGAAAGATCTTCGTTTGTCGTTATTCTCAATATTTTTATAATTTTTTTCTGACCAAACATATAAAATTTGATTTCATCATTTAACAGGATATTGTTCCAGAAATAAACATGTTAGGTTATATATTTTTTACATGATTAAGAAGTCAATTCTAAACTACAAAAGACTTCTTTATGTAAAATCTAGCTTGTAAACCATTTGCATGAAGTACTCGCCTTAACGCTAGCATCTGAAGTTGCTAAAATTGCTTTTAATAATATCACTTTTTGATGGATTTTTATTTTTGAAAATGCTATAAAAAAAAACTGCTGAATATTTTCTCAAATTTCTTTTTTTATTAAAATTTTATTTTTTTATTTAATCCTTCCGGTTAATAATGGAAAATAATTTCATTCAAATGGCTGCCTCTGCTGGCCATGCAGTAGCCGATTGTGTGTAGCTGTATTTCACCAATGGCTTCACGAATAGTGTTCTTTAAAGCATCAATTGTCTCTGGCTTGTTTGCGGAACACCTATCTTTGACGGCACCCCAGAAATAATAGCCAACGGTGTCAAATCGCAGCTCCGAGGTGGCCAAACGACATCAGCTCTGCGGCTGATAATGCGATCTTCAAAAACAGGGCGCAAAACATCGAGTGTAGCTTCGGCTGTGTGGCACGCAGCGCCGTCCCGTTGAAACCAATTGTTGCTAATATCATTCTCTTCAATTTTTGTAAACAAAAATTCCTTCAACATGGCCCGATAACGATCGCCATTAACTATACGGCCACTCCCTGCTCATTTTCGAAGAAAAATGGCCCAATTATGCCTCTGGACCAAAATCCGCACCAAACAGTGACTCGTCTTGGGTGTATCGGCTTTTCAATGTATGCGTGCGGGTTTTCTGTGTCCTAAATGCGACAATTTGGCTTGTTTACATACCCGCCAAGATCAAAATGAGCTTCATCTGAAGAGATGGTTTTTGGTTCTGCAACATTACCATGATTTTCAAAGTAATGTCGCAATATTTCCCAGCGTTATTCAAGCGTATACACGACCATATTCGTTCAGCGGAAGCATAAAACTAATTATGTGTCAAATCAGACATGAGCTAAGTGTTACCATTCACGAAATAAGCACTAGTTGAAAAAAAACGTTAGATGGCGGACCCTTTATTAATCACTAATAATACAAAATTAATACGAGTAATAAAAGATAAAATTTTTTATTATATGAAAACATCAAATTAATACAGAGGTACTCTATACACATTTTTGACGCCTAATATGTAGAGTATCTTCTCTTTTTGTAGCATAATTGAATATGTAATTTCGAAAAGGGCACATTTCGCACATTTTGGCAAATGTTTTTTATCGTATCAATGAATCCCAAATGCATTTCTGCACCTACTACGTTCGAGAAACTGACATCCCTAGCATTCTTTCTACTTTAGACGTTATGGCAGATAGGTCACAACTCTAAGAGATGTGCCCTTTTCGAAATTATTGTTAAAATAGAAAGTACAAAAAATGCAATACAGCACCGCTTTATTTTTTGTTAAAAGTATATTATTTATTATTGGTAGAAGTATTGCCTTTAATTTTCTAATACCTACATTAAAATTTTCTGCAAATTAATATGGTTTTTTTCGATATCATGAATTTTAAAAAGCACATATCTCATTTATTTTTAATATATATACAAACATATATAATAGAGTCAATATCCATTTATTTCTGTAATTTTCGAAAATTTGTCCCAAAATATAATCCGCATAAAATTCTTTGAACTATTATACATCATTAAAAACTAAATATTTTTTTTCATTTCCTATAAACTTTAAATATTCGGACATGTGCCTCTTTCGAAATTTCACATTCAATTATAGTTATTTCAAAAATTGTCATATTTTTCACAATTTTTTACACTTTAAACCCTTGCCTTTGCACCAAAGCTTTCTTATAGTCCCAGTCGTATGTCTGCTCTCAGCCACCACAGCTAGGAACCATACTGATCTGATATTATATTAAGCCGATACGTAGAATTCGAAATAATCTCTATATATGTAAATGAATTGTGATTTGTTCGGATGCTAAAACTTGAAAACGACTGGTCCAAATTGGCTACTTTCTTCCGCAATTTCGTTCGTAATTGCTACGCGAAGGTTCAGAAAAAAAAGTTGAAAAATTCTGGCGCGGTAGGAGGTAAATCCTTTATCTCTGCACTGTTAAAGGTATTCTAATGCAATATAATATAAAATTTGGCACGATAAGTGGGCATGGTACCTCCCACATAAAGTAGATATTGATTTTTGTATATCTTGAAAAAGGTTAGACTTGAAGTTTCTGAATTTGGTTTAAGTAATTTCGCAGTTAGTACAAATCATCAGTCAAGTGGGCGAAATCGGATAAGTAGGCATGATACCCCATTCAAAGTAAATATTAATTTCTGTATATCTTGATATTTTGTATATTTTTAATTTGTCCCATTCTTTAAACTTTTCTTATGAGAAATGCATTTTAAAGTTATAAAACAAAAAATCCTCCCAGCAACGCCGGAAGGGTTGCGCTAGTATTTTTAAATTTTATTAAAGCCTAATTAGGCAATAGGAACAACTTGTAAGTGATTTTCGTGATGGAGCACCTTCAAAATCAGAAAGACCATCGTCTTTAGATAAAAAGGAAGGGCTTAATGGAAAATTCGATATATTGCGACACTGTGAAGACGTAAAGAGTAAGAAAAGTTCTGTATGTTCAAACAGAAAAATAAAAGACGAAGGACACCAAATTTATTATTTTTGCTACACAAATCTTCGAATACCAGGGCTTCATGTTGGAGACTGCTTTGAAAGATATCACACGAAGCAGAACTATAAAATATAAATATTATATAAAATTAAAAAAAAAATATTGTTACATATTACCAATGCTTAAAAAGAGTTAAAAAATTTTAATTTTCCTTCATAATCTTGCATATTATGTGTTACTGTCTTCAACCAAAATGAAATAAAATGTTTAATTTTATCTTATTTGAAATTTTAAATAACAATGGTGTATACTTTATTCTGACCCTCTAAGCTAATTTGTTTCTGTTATATTTGCTGTTACTGTTAAGTTTTTTATAACTAATAGCTTGTAACTAATTCTGTAGACTCTTATGATACTTGTTCATCTCCTTTTCGTTTATGGAAAACAAATAGGATTGGTAGCAATTAACAAATTTTAATAACATAATGATTTTTCAATTTTCAAACTTCTGCTAAAATCTACCAAAATTCTATTTAGCCTACCATCCTCCCAAACGAAAAATATTCTACTAATAATTGTAGAATTTTACCAATAGTGGCAACATTGAGCCAAATTCTAAAAATTCCCTGGGAAATAAATTTCCTGGGAATACAGTTTACCCAGTTATAAAATCCACCATTTCGAAATAGACGAGGAAGAGAAATCACGAAGTTTTAAGTTAAAATTTATAAAATATTTTAATTGCATATTTTATGGATTTTAATTAAAATTTTTTAGCCTACATTTGACATTAAAGAATTCATTAAATTGACACCTCTAAATATATGTTACGAAAACAGGAATAATCTTTTTTTGTATTCAATGAGTTATGTCCGTCATGCGAAACAACTAAACTGATTTTGTTGAACACAGAATTAAGCAATGAAAGTCCAATGAGGTGTTTTTTCAAAATTAGGCTTGGAGAGGTTAAAATCAGGAAAACGCATAAAACTAGTGAGTTTTCTTCTAAAATTATATTTTTTCTTTTTAAAAGCAACGTTTTTTGTTTGTTAACATTCATCATCCACCAAAAGGTATTTTTCAAACGTACATATTCAAATGTTGCACTTTTAGCAACTAGTTTAGGTATAAAATTATAATTTTGAGTTTATAGTCCATTCCTACATTACAAATAGTTGTTATATCCTGGCAATTATAAAAAATAGAGACGAGAAACTTTCGATTTGGTTTTTTAATATTAAGGTGCACATTAAGTTCTAAAATTAACTCTGTATGCCATTTGTTGTTGTTTGTTATTGTCTATTACTTGCTTCCTTTCCGATAGTTTTTGTTGTTGCCGTCTTATTTTTATTTACTTTAATTCTGCTAATGTTTGTTGTTGTCGATTTTGTTATTTGCAAACAGCACGTATAGTTGATTTTGCGACTTTTGTTTATTTATTTTATAGATATAACAAACGACATGGCTGCCCAACCTTATTTTCGTAACAATATAAATTTTATAGAAACTGAGTATAAAAATAAAAATGTTTTATAAAATAAGTTAAAAGAAAGATGTTTCTGTCCCACCACATGTATACACCATCAAGGTTGGCAACCGAATTTCGGTATCGGTTCGGTACCGGTATAAAATTATTTATTATTTCGGTATCGGTATCAATATCGGTAGCGGTATTTTAATTATATCGGTATCGGTATATACTGATGCCGAAACTATTATACCGGTATATACAGGTATTATAAATAAGTAAACCAAACAATACAAGAAGCTTAAAAAATTAAAAAAAATTATCGTATATTTATACTGCATATATATTGTTACGACAATAAGGTTGCGCATCACAGCGTTCATTACATCGCGAAAATAAATAAACAAAAGCTACAAGAACAACTATATGTGCTGCTTACAAATAACCAAATCGACAACAACAACAACTATTAGCAGAGACAAAGTAAATAAAAATAACACGGCAACAACAATAATTAAGCAGCAAAGAAAACAAGTAACAGACAATAAACAAGCAACAACAAATACTAAGATCTGAAAAAGGTAGATGTTTACATACGCATCGCTACAAAAGAACTAAAAAGAAATTAAAAGAAAGAAATGGAATCTATCTGAAATATCGAGATGTTCGAGAGCTTTCAATGTGTTGTTTACTCAGCCATATAAAAGGCATATCGATGCGAACAGAAATCAGTTGATGTGTCGTAAGCTCAGCGAGTGCAATTTTTAAGTAAAGTTAACTCAGTGAAAGTGTTATTGGTGTGAAGAGAGTTTATAAGGAGTAAACTCGTCAAGCTAGTAGTGAAGTAAAAAAACCAGTTTAGTTAGAGCTAACTCAACAAAGAGAGTTAAGTGTGGATAACCTCTGGTTGAAAAGGTTGCGATCGAACCTAAGTTATAACTACGATCGGGTTGGAAGATTTTTAAGTAGAAAGATCTGTCGAGTTGTTGTTTACAAGATTGTAAACAGACAGAGTATTTAAAAATAAAAATTGTTATTGCCTGTAAAAAGATTACAGGCAGTGGTGCACAAAGCTGTGTTGAATAAAGGATTTTTTTTTTTTTTAATTAAAACCAAACACAAAATTTATTTTATTTTAACTACAATCTACGAACTCATAAAAACACGTTTTTAAAAAGGTAAAAACGTAACAATTAGTGTCAGAAGTAGGATTGTAGTCCTTTAAAATAAAATAATAGAATGGAGTTCAGAGAACTTAATGTGGATCGCCTTAGGCGTAAGTTGGTAAAATTGGATTTGCCGTCAACTGGAATCAAGACCGAATTGCAAAAGCGGTTGTATGGGGATTTTCAACGGCGGGGTATTAACGTTGATACTCACGTATTTGATGATGAGGAAGAGCCGGAGGCGAGTGCTCTTTCAACTAAAAGTAATACGGATACCAATGCAATGCTTGCCGCTATGATGGAAAAAATGCAACTACAAACCAAAATGCTTTTGGCTGAGGTACGAGAATATTCTAAAGCTGATAATGAAAAGCTTATGGAAAAAATTAATGCTCTGGCGAGTGCATAAGAAATTTCTAAAGCTGATAATGAAAAGCTGTTGGCACAGGCAAAAGAAACTTCTAAAGCTGATAATGAAAAACTGTTGGCCGAAAACCAGAATTTCCTGGTAAAAATCGAAAAGAAATTTGAAGAAGCGTCGAGTGCAATAACAGAGAAGCTGCAAGAAATATATACGACGGTAAGCAAAAGCGTAGATAGTGTGGAGACAAGAATGGAAAATTTTGAGAAAACTGTTGACGAAAAATTGAATGTAATGGAAGAGAAAATCAACAGTCTACAGTGCCAGCAAACGGGACCAGTGCGTATTATACCAGAAGTTTTTAGCAGAGTAAAAACACCTTGCTTTCATGGTAGCTCACCCCTATCCGTATTTAAATTCCAATTCGAGACAGTTGCCAACAGAAATGGATGGGACGATCAAGAGAAGGCTCTAGAATTAATTTTGGCGTTAAAAGGTGCTGCAGCAGAAATTTTAGAAACCATGCCAGCCAGCTGTAGAAACAATTACGCTACAGCGTAAATTTGGTGATGAGCACAAACGCGATTTGTACCACATGGAGTTAAGGTGCCGAACACAGAAGGTTAATGAATCATTGCAAGCCTTTGCAATGGAAGTCGAGAGGTTGGTGCAGCTAACTTATCCAGGGGAAAACCACCCACTAGTAGATCATCTGAAGACCGAAGCCTTCGTCAGCGGCTTACGAGACCTTGATGTTAAACTAGCTGTATGCTCAGCACAAAAGGCGACCTTTGCAGATATTGTGGCGTTCGCACTGGCTCAGGAGACAGCACGCACGATATCAATGCCACAAGTGCACAAGATACGTAATTTAGAAGTTGAGGCAGAGAAAGATGATGAGATCAACAATATAGAGGAGGTGGTAAAGCGGCTCCTAGCTGATCAGAAATCAAAATTGAAATGTTTTAACTGTGGAAAGAGTGGCCACTTCCAGAGAAACTGTAAAGCGCCATGCAAAAGCTCCAGATCCGTTTCACCACCAAGAAATAATAAACGGGCCAACTACCATCAAACAACAAAAGAATCCCCGTTAAACTAAATCGAGCCAGCACTGAGGGGCGAGAGCTGGCTCCCACAAGCGAAGGCCCCACAATCTCAATATCAGTGATGCAGAAAAATAACAGCAACCTTACAGCGTGCGGGTACATTAATGGCAGACAATACACATTCATTATAGACACCGGTGCGACACAGTCTATAATCAGACCCGATATAGTGAAGGGAAAGTGTGAGGTACTCAACAATATCAGACTACGAACAGCTACTGGAGAATCTGCCACCGTCTATGGAAAAATTGAGGTGAAGGTAACTATAGCGAACATTACCGTAAGCCATATTTTTGTTGTCGCCGATATTGTAGGCGAGGTTAACATTGGTGCTGACTTTATGATAGCCCATGGCATCAACTTAAATATGGGGCAACAGATAATGAATCGGCATAATGTAGATATACCTCTTGACGTGAGATACCAGCATCAAGTGCACAGTTGCTGTAAAACAACAAAATCTACCACCTCAGACTGAGTCATTGATATGGGCGTGTATAGAGGGAGATTGTGAGGGCAACCGCTTGTGGGTAGTAGAACCAGCAGCAATTAAGGTAGACTTGTTGTCAGCAAAGGCCCTTGTCAAATCTAATCAAAAAAAGATTAGTCGTAGTGAGAGTACTCAGTTTATCAGGCCACGAAAAATTAATTTACGAAAACTGGTGGTAGGCCAATGTGCTCAGTAGAAGCGAACGATTGCCGGAACCACCCGATATATCAGCCAAGGATCAACAGGTATTTGACGAAAATGTAGAGAAATGGGTAGCAGGTCTAGCAGCTTCAGAAATAAATAAAGCCAAAAAGTTGCTAAAGAAGTACACCTGCGTATTCGCCACTAAAAACAATAGTCAAAGTATATATAGTCAAACATGAAATTAAAACTGGCGAAGCGAGACCGATAAAACAGGCACCCAGAAGTATACCTCTGGCAAAGCGTAATGAGGTTAAGGAGCTGGTCAATAAAATGGAGAAAAGCGGTATAATTGAACCATCATCGAGTTCGTGGAGCTTACCTCTAGTCTTAGTTAAAGAAAGATGGTAGTACAAGATTCTGCGTAGACTACAGGAAGCTAAATGATGTCACTAAAAAGGACAGCCACCCGCTACCAAGAATTGACGATACGCTCGACACGCTAGCTGGAACAAAGTGGTTCTCTACATAGGATCTACAAAGCGGCTAGTGGCAGGTAGAGATCGCATACAAGGATAAGGAGAAAACTGCTTTCATTACGAATGGTGGTTTGTGGCGGTTCAAAGTTATGCCATTTGGGCTCTGCAATGCGCCTACCACATTCGAGCTGCTTATGGCGCGCGTACTAAAAGGACTACATTGGAAGACTTGTCTGGTTTACCTCGACGACATAATAGTGATGGACAGAACTTTTGACGAACACCTCAAAAACCTGGCAGAAGTTCTACAACGAATATCAATTGCTGGACTAAAACTAAGCGTGCATTGTTTCAAAAACAGGTAAAGTATTTGGGGCATCTATTTACAGCAGAAGGCATTTCAACGGATGAAGATAAAATACGAGCAGTAAAGAACTGGCCTCGCCCCCCAAAATCTTCATGAATTACGCAGCTTTTTAGGACTCTGAACATACTACAGACGCTTCGTGCCTAATTTCGCGACCGTGGCAGCAAGTCTACGTATCATTGGGGTGAGTCACAAGAAAAGGCATTCCAGACACTGAAAGACCTATTGTATGCTGCACCGGTTTTGGCGTATCCAGTCCCTGGTGAAAAATTCATCCTTGACAGTGATGCCAGTGGATATGGTATTGGTACTTTCACAGGTGATCGATGGGACAGAAAACGTCGTAGCCGCTGTCAAAGCCTGAACGGAATTATTGTGTGACTCGACGTGAGCTACTGGCAGTGCTGGAATGTATAAAACATTACCGTAAGCACTTATATTGTCAACATTTTCTGCTAAGGAGACTGATCATTCTGCACTGAGATGGCTGCTGCAATTTAAGAACCCTGAAGGACAATTGGCACATTGCATTGAGCGCCTACAGGCTTATGACTTTAGCATTGAACACCGAAGCGGCAGAAAACATGGAAATGCTGATGCGCTCTCACGTCAGTCTTGTAATTTGGAATGTAAACATTGTGTGAAAGCTGAGCAGAAGGAATCCATTCTTGATATCCGGCTAACGCGAATAGACGCAAACGAACACTGGTCAGGAGCGTAAAGGAGTAACCCAATATTGGCAAAGATAATAGCCGCGAAAGAAGAGAACAGACGGCCCACTCGCAATGAAATATCAGCAGAAAGTCGCCTTACAGAAGCGTATTAGGCACTATGGGACAGTTTGAAATTGATTAATGGATGCTTATGTCGTCATTGGGAGGACATCTTGGGATAACAAAGACTCTGGAAAAGCTAAAACAACGTTTTTATTGGGTTGGGTGTCAACAAGCAGTGGCCGACTGGATAGCAAACTGCACACAGTGCCTGGCAGCTAAAGGCCCTGAGGGCTTCCAAAAGTGACAATTAGTACTGCTTTATAATCCACAGCGGAAGAAAGGACTACCTCCCAAATTACAGTCTAACTGGGATGGACCCTACAAGGTAATCAAGAGACTGAACGATGTAGTTTACCGAATACAGAAACACAACAGCCCAAGAACTAAAATGAAAGTAGTGCACATAGAACGATTAGCAAGTTACGGAAGAGGAAGTAATGAGCCTATTCGGGACGAACAGGCTTAAGTGGGCGGCGGTGTTACGACAATAAGGTTGCGCATCACAGCGTTTATTACATCGCTAGAATAAATAAACAAAAGCTATAAGAACAACTATATGTGCTGTTTACAAATAACCAAATCGACAACAACAGCAACTATTAGCAGATACAAAGTAAATAAAAATAACACGGCAACAACAATAATTAAGCAGCAAAGAAAACAAGTAACAGACAATAAACAAGCAACAACAAATACTAAGATCTGAAAAAGGTAGATGTTTACATACGCATCGCTACAAAAGAACTAAAAAGAAATTAAAAGAAAGAAATGGAATCTATCTGAAATATCGAGAGGTTCGAGAGTTTTCGATGTGTTGTTTACTCAGCCATATAAAAAGCACATCGATGCGAACAGAAATCAGTTGATGTGTCGTAGACTCAGCGAGTGCAGTTTTTAAGTAAAGTTAACTCAGTGAAAGTGTTATTGGTGTGAAGAGAGTTTATAAGGAGTAAACTCGTGAAGCTAGTAGTGAAGTAAAAAAACCAGTTTAGTTAGAGCTAACTCAGCAAAGAGAGTTAAGTCTGGTTGAAAAGGTTGTGATTGAACCTAAGTTATAACTACGATCGGGTTGGAAGATCTTTAAGTAGAAAGATCTGTCGAGTAACTGTTGTTGTTTACAAGATTGTAAACAGACAGAGTAATTAAAAATAAAAATTGTTATTGCCAGTGAAAAGATTACAGGCCGTGGTGCACAAAACTGTGTTGAATAAATGATTTTTTTTTTTTTTAATTAAACCCAAACACAAAATTTATTTTATTTTAACTACAATCTACGAACTCATAAAAACACGTTTTTAAAAAGGTAAAAACGTAACAATACATATGAATATATTTATATATTATTTAGTTCAACAAAAACAAATTATTAGGTAGTTAGAGAATATGTATAACAAATATATAATATTCGCATTAAGAGATCAAAAAATTCATTAATATAAACAAAAAGAAGTCAAGAAAATAAATGATTCCATAAAAACAAATAAGGTCTTTACTCTACATTCTTCTTACCAAAAAGCGTTCGCGTATTAAAAAATTGGTTAAATGGGAAAAATTTTGAAGAGATATACGAAAAAAAAATGTTTTTTCGGAGAACTAAAAAATTGTAAAATGTTAAAAAACTTGTCGTGGCTAATATTTATTTGAAAAAAGCTACACTACCTTTAATACACTTTGTCTTAATACAGCAAATTGATATTCTTTTATACAACACTTTTACGCCTGAACACGTCTTCACTTATTGACAGCCATTTAATTATTTGTTTCGAATTTTCTAGTAAGAACACGAACATTCTATTCAGTTACGTTAATTCAAATGGTTTAAGACCATAATATAACAAAAAGAGTCGAACTGGCAATACATTAAACATGCAGATGGTAGGACTCTTAATTGTACAGATAATTATGGCATTTATAAAGCCTTGACGCAAACCAATAAAGTTTATAGCTAAAATCTCACAATAAGTCCCAGATATGGTGAATTTCTTCTTCAGCATTTTCATTTTCGTAACAATATGTTTTTATTTATAATAAGACATTTGGCTTTTTGCGTTTGCGTACTTTAATACATTTTTTTCCCTTATTGAGAGTAACTATTGCTTACCCCAAATTTACCGAAATTTACCCAAGAAATTAAGAAACAGACATATGTACAGTAAAACGACAGAGATTCATGATATAGTAATTTCAAAACATTTAATCATAAAATCTAAAAACAAAACCAAATTGATATAGACTTTTTTCGGTATTGAGGCCTTCCTTGTCTAACCTATTGGGGTTGGCGCTCATGATATATTTCACAGCTGAGAATAGCCACTCAACACTAACTTTTGTTGCTGGTACACCTAACATTAACTTTGCTATCGGATATAGTTGTGAATTGACCTTGTTTTTTTGATTCCACCATTCAAAAACATTTACGTTTCTTGATACACGTTTTATGTTATTGAAAGAATTTAACAGTTCGCGTATATTATTCTGTGGAGTTAAAGACAAGTTTTCTTTTTCCGTGTCGCTGAGTATTGTTTCTATGCAGTCTGAAGATGAATTGAAACTGCAACTGACATCATCGTCATTAATAGCAAGGCAACCACTTTACTTTAACTATTGACCACAGTGCCCGTTCAACATCCTTACTCTTTAAAATTATACTCCAACGAGAGTCCATAAATAGTGCATCAAGAAAAGCAAAACAATATTTCCTCGAGTAAATTACAGAAATTTAAGTCACTCATAATGGCCGGAGGAAATAGTCGCAAACCGAAACGACACAAACCGGGGTATTGGTGTATAAAGAAATACATTTATAAAATAAGAAGCAAAAACATAAGATAAAATATTTCATTTAATAATTACATATTACTTTTGCATTATTTTTTATTTTATCCGTAAATGTTGCTCCGGATCCAGCGTGTAATTTAATTGTCACAGCATAATCAATGAGTTTTCATGTCTTTGTGTGATTTTTTAAATCTGCAATTACAAGCCAAATTGTTTTCGGTTCTTTTTAACCACTGCTCCCATGACACATTTTCTTCCCACGATTTATTGCAATCGGTGTTTTCTCCTTCTTGAATATGTTGCACATCGAACACTTTGCAATCTATATTACATCATTATTTTAAAAATAATATTTTCTTAGAATCTGGTAAAATCAATAGTAATTTAGTATTTCGGTGAAAAAAAAATATTTGTTAGCAAACTTACAATTACTTGTTAGATTTATACTTTTCTTCGGAACTTTGGTGTAAAACACTCATAGAAACAAAGGAAGTACAAATTATAACATTATTGCATAAAAATATTAGTTAATCATATTGTAATTAAATACTTTTTTGTATTATTCGAATAAAATTGAAAACCTGCAGTGTTTAAAAAAAACTGTTTTTTGAAGTTAAAATCTGGAAAACTGTTTTGCACTTCACAAAACTGCGAAAAACAGATAAATTTGCATATTGGCAACGCTGGTAACATGATACAATCATTACAATAACAGCATAAAGTAAGATCAGGAAACAGCTGGTTGTTCGTTTTGCTGTAAGAAATGTATTAGAATCAACATTACACTCTTTAACCAATATTACGCTATATGATTATAGTAAATAACAAAACAATAACAGTGTTGCAACTGTATAGCCTCCAGTTATCAGACATATAACCTATTAACGCTGATGTTGGAAGTAAGCAAATTTTATGTGCACATTTACGAATTTCATATGATTGTTTCATACCGAAACGATAATACCGGTATCGAGGACAACTAAATTCTAAGAAAATTACCCGAAGAAAGTATGGGTCTAAAATGAAAACCTACCTCCCGCCGAGAGATATGAAGATTTTGGTTTAAGGTATGTTAAAAAAAACCGCATAGATTTAATGGAAAACAATATTTTATCACTAAATTCAAACATGGTATACTATTAAATTTTATGTGATTTAAGAATCTGCTTTAATTTTATAAAAATTTAATTACCATCCCGTGGTTTATTAAAGGTTTCATTACGAATAATAAAAAACTAGCAACTTCTGCCTTATTTGTTTACTAATAAATTATTATGTTCTCACTAAATATTGCTCATTATTTGGCTTACTAGCTTGATAGGAGATTGCTGAGATGGGGAACCCACCAATGCTGGAACTGAAAATGGAATTATAAGAAAGTTTGAAGTTTTGTTGAATAAAACATTACATTGGTTTGTATGTTTGTTGCATTTCAACCCGCTTGGTCATATGTTCAATGCTTTAGAAAAACCACTATAAGTGGACTACATACTGCTCGTGTGGTTTTGACGAAATTAATTCAGAATTGTGCACAACTTCCGTTAGTCATGCATTTATTTTATTAACAGTTAATGTAAGCTTTACCTGATTTTGGACGCTAATAACGAAAAACATTTTTCAACTGACGTTCCGTATCTCTTTCGAATAGCCAAAGCTGTATCGGAAGGTTCGTGTCCAGGAGATATAGCCAGCATGAAACCAGGACAAATTGTTAATTTTTGCTGGTTAACAAAAGGCAGCTGTCTCTTGCTATGCTGCAACCAGTTTGCCTTAAATAAATTTAAAAATATTGGCTAACTTTAGTATGAAAGTTTATGTACCGATGTATTCGAATATAAAATTTTATAAATCAGTATTATATCAATTTATGAAATCAACGCAATATTTACAACAAAATCTTCGAGAAATAGTAAACAAAACGATACAAAACAATGCATTGTATGACTCAACTAAACTCAGGGCTTATAAAAAGCATCCCATTAATTTTAATTGAACAGACATTCTGTCTCGTGCATTCATTGCGAACGGTTGTGTTACTGAAGTTTTTTGCTTTGCGCGTATTTTTCAATACGAACGAAGTTGTTCATCGAAGTGTGTGGGTTTTACGTGCGCTACCTGGAACGGAGAATACATAGGGGTTGTTTATTGTGTATTGCTGTGATTGAAGAGCTGACGTGTACATAAACACGTGGAAATTTATTTCACAAGGAGAGTAAGCGGTGACGTGTTCGTATTCTACTGATAAGAATACAACGCGAATATAATGGCCGACAGGGATGCGTCCTGCCCTAAAAAGAGGGCGCGGGTGGTAACTGCGGAGGAGCTACTCCGTACGTTAGAATTGAAAGAGAAGGAGGTGAATTCCCTGAGACACGAGAACGATCGTCTGAGGAAGGACATGGAACAGATGATGACGAGATTCAATAGGAAATTTGGCGATGAGAGTGGTGAAGAGGAACCCACTGACGAGGAGAGTGAGGAGATGGTCACCGAGGAGGTGAATATGCCATGTGGAGACGTGCCTGACAAGGGGACTGCTGTGGGCAGTGTACACGACAAGAGTGGAGGCTCTAAGTCTTCGAAGGAGGCCGTGAAAACCAAGGCTGTAGACGATGGTGAAGCAGGGCAGAACCTAAAGAAGGCAAGTAAGCGCGTGAAAGTCTCGGTGCTTACAACATATAATATTAACATAAAGTTACTGACTAGTGACCTCAACAAACTTTTGGGGCACAAGGAATATAACCTGAAGATTTTGGGCGCAAATGTGACCAATATAGAGGTCTGCACCTTGGCAGACTATGAAAAGGTGAAGGCGATGCTGAAGAAGAGTGGTGTATCCTTCTACACCTATACACGGAAGTACCAGATGCCTTACTCTGTAATGCTGAAGGGCCTATCGGGCACCTTTGAGGCAGATGAAGTCGCCGAGTAACTAAATGGTCTGGGCATTAGAATGCAGATTTTGAGTCTCCGGAAGCTGAAGGGTGACAAGTGGATCCTTAGTCTGAGCAGAGACTCGGACCTGAAGGCGTTCCAAGGCATCAGATACATTCTGTATATTGAGAAACCGAAAAGGAAGGGGCTGACGCAGTGCTACAACTGTCAGCGATATGGGCATGTGTCGACCAACTGTAACATGCCATATAGGTGTGTTAAATGCGGAGGTTCCCACGAACCGGGGAAATGCAAGGTCCCACCCAAGGGAGAGAATAGCTCGGAGAAGGTAGTGACTGATCCTACCACGGGCCAGACTGTGAGAAGGATTGGACTGCCGGTAAGGTGCGCCAACTGCAACATTGAAGGACACGCGGCAAGGTCTGCTGAGTGCCCGAGACGCCAGGAGCTTCTGAGGAAAGCTGCTGAGAGGAAGGCAGTTGCAAAAAGCAGCAGCGTAACGGCTGCGAGAAACTCTACTCGTACGGGTGTATCGTACGCTGCTGTGGCTGGTGGTGTTGGAGCGCCCCAGAGGCCCCTTCAGGCTCCGTCTTGCCGCCCTACACTGGAAGCGGCGAGAGGAAATTTTAATCTCATCGATGGAGATTGCAGAAGATTTTTTGGAGGTGGTTTATTGCACTGCTTGAGCAAGATAGGAGGTTTTGCTCTTGAATACGGCAGACTTAGGACTGATGAGGATAAATCCCAGGCACTCCTGGGAATGCTGTTGAGTCTTCAGAATGGTTTGCACAATTAAGTGTATCTTTGTGAATGTCAACTCGATAGTGTCCAGGCATAAGAGACACTATTTAAACTTGTTCCTGGAGGAACATGGACCGGATGTTCTGATGGTGGCTGAACATAAACTGTCTTCGAGGCATATTTTTGAGATGAGAGGATACACGACCTTTAGGCAGAATTGTGTCAATGGACGGGGTGGCGGTACTGCTGTACTTGTTCGCGAGAGTCTGCACGCTGAGAGGGTTCCGTTGGATATGGGAAATGTGGAGTGCACGGCGGTGAGGAATCGTCGTTCTGGTGGGACGGCATTGACTATTGTGTCAATGTATCTGCAACCCAGGGACACTCTTTGCCCAGCGGATTTGGATCCCCTGGTTGGATTGTCAGCGGCGGGATCGCTCCTGTTTGGAGGGGATCTGAACGCGAAGCACGAGTACTGGGGTGGAAGTGTCTGCAACCGCAGTGGCGACTGCCTCAGAGAATTCCTGAGGATGTGTCCTGAGCTGGAGATACGTCGCACGGAGGGCCCGATATGTTTCCATGTGGGAAACCCATCATTTATCGACGTGGTCATGACATCATCTGATATTATACCGGCGCCGGAAGGTGCTGATGGCCTTAAAACTCTACACTACGAGTCTGACCACAGGGCTGTGGAGTTGATCTTGCGGATGGATGGGCTTTGCGGTAGAGAGCAGCGATATCTCTTTGACTTTGATAGGATGAATACGTCGGATCGGAATGTGATCTCCCGCGAAATTGACGACTGCATCGAGTCTATGACTGGCGTCATTAGAACTGCGATGGAGGCATCGGTTCCAAGACTACCAGTACGTCATGCCGGCGTGCTAAGACTCCCCGACAACATCCTCGGCTTCATATCGGAGAAGAGAAGGCTTGGGAGGATACTGAGGAGGACGGGAGATGTCTCGAGAATTCCCATATTGAGGGCTGAGATAAGAAACCTGGATAGGATAATCCAGGGGGCAATTACTTTGTTTGAGCGGAAATATTGGACGGATTATCTATGGAGTATTAAGGTGGACAACAGGACTTTTCGGAAAGTGAAGGGTGCAGCAGGTGTGCGGCGAAGGTTGGCGGTTGCTGATATAATGAGGGATGATAGAGTACTCATCACGGATGACGGTGGCAAGGCGAATCTTTTGGCTGAACGTTTCTGCGGTGTGCAGAGAGCTGCTGTGAATCTCCAGTCTTCCACTATCGTAGGGATGGTCTTGGAGGAGGTATTGGAGCTGAGGAATCAAGCCCCGATCATTGAATTTGGACCGGATATTACGGCGGATGGTATTCGAGGTGGGGATTACGCTGGAGGAGGTTTTTCTTTGCTGACTCCCTCTGATATTGGCAGGGCATTGTCCAGTAGACCTAACAAGAGATCCAGCGGGCCGGATGGCATACCGGACCTGATCCTAAGGAAGACGGACGCCACCACATGGAGGTTCTTGGCGTTGGTGCTTAACCACTGTTTCAACATTGGTTACTTCCCGAAAGCGTGGAAGGGTGCGATCATTGTGCCTATACCCAAGCCGGGGTCTGACCCTGGGGGTGCTGGTAGCTACAGACCCATATCTCTGCTCTCTAGCCTGGGTAAGCTTATGGAGTGGTTTATTTTGGAGCGTATGAGAAGATTCATGGACGATAACCAGATATTGCTGGATTGCCAATTTGGATTTAAGAGGGGCACTTACGGACTATGTAGCAAGGGAACTGAATAGGAGATATCCGATGATTGCTGTGAGCCTGGACTTCGCAAAGACTTTTGACAATGTTTGGCAGGAGAGTATAGTTCATAAGATGATGTCGTTCGGTTTCGACAGGCATCTCTGCGGAATTGTTGCGGAATTCCTGAGGGATCGCTCCCTCAGAGTGAGAGTGGGCGATACACTCTCTGATGAGAGAAATGTTGTTGCTGGAGTGCCGCAGGGGTCACTACTGGGACCTGTACTATTCAAAATATTCATGTCGGATATACCTCGGCCACCTGACGGAGATTTACTCCTTCTGTATGCAGACAATGTGCTGGTTGCGGCATCTGGACCCAGAGCGGCAAGGGTGAATGAGAGACTCAGCGGATACCTGGGTAGACGGCACGGATACTTCTGCAAATGGGGTCTCTGCCTGAATATGGAAAAGACGGATTGCGTAATATTTAAGGGACGGCTGTATCTCAACGCAAGGAAGTTCGTACCGGTGCTGAGGGTAGGCGGTGAAGTTGTAAGAGTCTCCGACGGGACTAAGTATCTCGGGGTGATTTTCCACGAAAGCTTTGAGTTTTATCGACATGTGGATTCCGTTTTGGATAGGATGAAGGGGATATACCACTCCTACTGTGGGTTACTGCGCCGAAGGGAAGGCTTACGTAGGGAGGTAAAGCTGCTTATAATCAGGCAGATCATCAGACCTCTGATGTCTTATGCCTTCCCTGTCTGGTTTGGGATTTCGTCCCATCAGATGGAGAGGCTTAGGGTCTGAGAGAGGCGTATTTTGTCGGCTTGCCTTGGATTAAGGGCTCGCCAGTTCCCCGATGGTTCGTTCCGGAGACCGTCTTGTCGGGTCATTTATGACCATGCGGGTTTCGAGAGGATCGATGTTTTTCTTATGAGGACTGCGCTGAGATTTTTGGAACGATCGTCTGCCCTGGAGAATGGGATGGTGACTGGCTGCTTCGAGGGGAGGAGTGATATGGAGACCCTAAGGGTGCACAGATATCTGTTGCCTGTGGATCTCCTAACGTTGAAGGACGAGGGGCTGCTCTATGGCGACGAGGGGCCTGCTATTTTATCACAGGAGGGTTAATACGCTGGATTTGGACAGCCTGGTGTATAACACTGCACAGTGAGGTGGATGTCTGTGCCCTGTTGTTGTTAATTAGTTGTAAGTAGTGTTTTAAGTTAGTTTTAAGCATATGAGTGTTTCCGTTTTTCCATTTTTTGCGGAATATAGTATAAGAGTTCATTTGTTTTGGTGATGGATTGCGGCTATTCTGCATTATTTTAAGTTTTAGTTGATAAGTCTACGATAAGTATCATTTACGCATAGAATAAGTATATACATGATTAATTAGTTTAAGATAAACT